>ONZH01021227.1:0-117966 GCA_900303285.1 Rhinella marina | reverse complement strand
CATATGCCTGCGCATGCTGTGGTGGTTAGGCTAGTAGTGGTGGCACCCCTGCTGATCCTGGTGTGGCACAGGTTGCACACCACAGTCCGTCGGTCATCCTCACTTTCTTTAAAAGAACCTCCAGACTTGCGAACATCTAGGCCTCGCCACGGGAGCTTCACTACGTGAAACAGTTTGCTGCTGATGCACCAGCTCTGGCCCTGCTTCTCCTCTGGCCACACCACTGCCTCTTACAACCTGTTCTGGTGCAGCACTCGCCTCCGCCTCAGAAGCACTCTCTTCCACTCGGCATATCAACCCAGCTTGGGTCAGTCACCTCGTCATCCTCCGATTCCTCAGTCTGCTCCCCCCTCGGAATTCCTCCCCTACAACAACTTCACCACTGTCTGACAACCGTGTCTCCTCATCGTCCGACACCTCTTTACAAACTTCTTCCACTAACTCAACATTGTCATCATCATCATCACCCACAGACTGCGACAGTTGGAAAACTTGGGCATCGGGAACGAGGTCAGCAGCAACCTGAGAAGTGGTTTGTGACTCTGGGAAGGGTCCAGAAAACAGTTCCTGAGAGTATGCCGGATCGAATTCCAAATTTTCCTGGGAGGGGACAGACTGGGGGATAGGAGGTGGAGGAGCCAGAGGAGTGCTCCCTTGGGTAACGTGGGTGGACTGCGTGGAAGACTGACTGGTGGACAAATTACTTGAAGCATTGTCCGCAATCCACGAGATCAGCTGTTCGCACTGTTGTGGTTTCAACAGTCCTCTACCACGTGTCCCTGTAAGTTGAGACATGAAGCTAGGGAGTGTAGCTCTGCGGCGTTCCACAGCTCCCTCATCAGCAGGTACTGTCTCACCCTGCCCAGGACCACAGCCTCTGCCCCCTGCAGTAATTGAATGCCCACGCCCACGCCCTCGTCCTCGACCCTTAGCCCTGGGGTTCAACATTTTCTGTATATAAGTGTATGATATAAAAAAAATAAAATAAACGGGCCTGGTGTACTGAAACCCACAAACTTGTTCAGTCTGGTTTAATTAAGTGACGTACAGAAAGTGTCACCTGGACAGAATATATGGATTGGAGCGAGTGTGCTGAACTGTGACACACAGAAAGGTTACAAGCAGCTGTGTGATATGGATTTGTATCACTGAGCTAAAACAACAAAAAAACTAATTGTTTTTTTATATATTTTTTTTAATTTAGTTTTTTTTTGGAACGTGACGTGCAGAAACTATCTTAGAGCTGACTGACACCCTACTGACGGTGGCTATTTAGACTGCGACCCAGACAAATGTCGCACAGAGATTTTTAGGATCAATCTATATATGTGACAGGTAGCAAATGACTTGGTTGTATTCTGTGACGTACAGAAAGTGTCACCTGGACAGAATATACAGATTGGAGCGAGTGTGCTGAACTGTGACACACAGAAAGGTTACACGCAGCTGTGTGAAATGGATTTGTATCACTGAGCTAAAACAACAAAAAAACTAATTTTTTTATATGTTTTTTTATATTTTTTTTTATATTTTTTTTTGGAACGTGACGTGCAGAAACTATCGTAGAGCTGACTGACACCCTACTGACGGTGGCTATTTAGACTGCGACCCAGACAAATGTCGCACAGAGATTTTTAGGATCAATCTATATACATGACAGGTAGCAAATGACTTGGTTGTATTCTGTGACGTACAGAAAGTGTCACCTGGACAGAATATACGGATTGGAGCGAGTGTGCTGAACTGTGACATACAGAAAGGTTACACGCAGCTGTGTGAAATGGATTTGTATCACTGAGCTAAAACAACAAAAAAACTAATTTTTTTTTATATATTTTTTTTTTAGTTTAGTTTTTTTTGGAACGTGACATGCAGAAATTATCGTAGAACTGACTGACACCCTACTGACGGTGGCTATTTAGACTGCGACCCAGACAAATGTCGCACAGAGATTTTTAGGATCAATCTATATACGTGACAGGTAGCAAATGACTTGGTTGTATTCTGTGACGTACAGAAAGTGTCACCTGGACAGAATATACGGATTGGAGCGAGTGTGCTGAACTGTGACACACAGAAAGGTTACACGCAGCTGTGTGAAATGGATTTGTATCACTGAGCTAAAACAACAGAAAAACAAATTTTTCTTTTTATATATTTTTTTTAGTTTAGTTTTTTTTGGAACGTGACGTGCAGAAACTATCGTAGAACTGACTGACACCCTACTGACGGTGGCTATTTAGACTGCGACCCCGACAAATGTCGCACAGAGATTTTTAGGATCAAGCTGTATACGTGATAGGTAGCAAATGACTTGGTTCTATTCTGTGATGTACAGAAAGTTTCACCTGGACAGAATATATGGATTGGAGTGAGTGTGCTGAACTGTGACACACAGAAAGGTTACACGCAGCTGTGTGAAATGGATTTGTATTACTCAGCTAAAACAACAAATACAACTAATTATTTTTATATATTTTTTTTTATATTTTTTTTTTAGTTTTGTTTTTTTTGGAACGTGACGTGCAGAAACTATCGTAGAGCTGACTGACACCCTACTGACGGTGGCTATTTAGACTGCGACCCAGACAAATGTCGCACAGAGATTTTTAGGATCAATCTATATACATGACAGGTAGCAAATGACTTGGTTGTATTCTGTGACGTACAGAAAGTGTCACCTGGACAGAATATATGGATTGGAGCGAGTGTGCTGAACTGTGACACACAGAAAGGTTACACGCAGCTGTGTGAAATGGATTTGTGTCACTGAGCTAAAACAACAAAAAAACTAATTTTTTTTTAATATTTTTTTGGGATTTTTGTTTTTTTTGGAACGTGACGTGCAGAAACTATCGTAGAGCTGACTGACACCCTACTGACGGTGGCTATTTAGACTGCGACCCAGACAAATGTCGCACAGAGATTTTTAGGATCAAGCTGTATACGTGACAGGTAGCAAATGACTTGGTTCTATTCTGTGACGTACAGAAAGTGACGGACAGAAAATAGTGAGTGTACTGAACTGTGACACACAGAATGGTTCCACACTGCTGTGTGCAATGGATTTGTATCACTGAGATATAACATAAAAAAAAGGGGGGTTATATATGGCGATAGCTGCACTACTAGTGCCAGCCAGCCAGCCAAGCCAGGAGACAAAAAAAATGTCTTGTAGCCCTTAGAAGGGCTGTTGGGTTCTTTGTGGGTGATTCCTGCCTAACAGAGAACTAAATGCAGGCCCTAACACTCTCCCTGAAACGCAGCAGCTCTATCCCTAATGACATCCAGACGGCATCTGAGCCGAGCACCGCGGCCAGTCAGTAGTATATTCCAGGGTCACCTGATCAAGCCAGCCAACCCCTGCTATCGACATGTAAGGGCCCCACGTGATGCTGGGTGTACCGCAGAGTCTCCTGGCTTGTGATTGGCTGTGTTTATAGGCGCCAAAAAAGCATGATGCGGAAGTTGCCATTTCCTCGAGCATGGCGAGATACTCGTCCGAGCAGCAAGCACTTACGAGTACCCTAATACTCGAACGAGCACCAAGCTCGGACGAGTATGCTCGCTCATCTCTAGTTATAATTCATCAGGCTTTCAATTTTATTATGACAAGGCTCTTCCTATGGGCTTCACATTATCCTGTTTCTACTTCAAGGCATTTGCAACCTTTATACAATGAGTAGTATTGCAAAATACTAATAAAAGTCACATAATGCATTATCGCAATGATTTTTGAATTATAGGACATGCTGACACAGATGTTTGCTTATCAATAATGTGTGCCTTTAAGGAAGTAGCTTCGTACTTTAATATCCCTTTAGCAGAAGACAAAAGTTTTGTACCAACTCGTCACTTATGTTCCTTGGTATTACCATAGATACAAATAAAATGGAATTTCTTATCCCTGAGGATAAAATAATTAAAACAAGAGAAAAACTATAAAAGTAGGCTACTACAGGAGCTAAAAGCTTACTTAAAAGATTCCCAATCTGTTTTGGGACACCTTCACTTTATATCTAGGGTAATACTAGTGGGTAGAATATTTTCCAGTCAGCTGTATGCTTCAACAAAAGGTAAAATCAATCCTTATTCTGATATTAGAATTATATCCAAATTAAAAGAAGATCTGAGTGTATGGTTGCAATATATGAATTAATTTAATGGAAGGACCATATGGCAAGATGATTTTATAAACTCAGATTGTATTCATTTATTTATGGATGCAGCAGGAAGCATGGGGTATGGAACATAATTTAATGGACAATGGTCGGCTGAAATTTGGCTGGATAAATGGGTATCTAACAGTCACACTAGAGCGAGAACATTAATAGAATTATTTCCAGTCATTGTTGCCCTATTTGGTCCGATTATTTTAGAAACAAGGATACTCTGAGAGCTATACTCTGACAACAAAGGAGTAGTATTTAGAATTAATTTCTTGAATTCGAAATCTGAGGAAGTAATTAAATTATTAACACACTTGTGGGCACATTTATTAAAACTGGTGTTTTAGACGCCAGTCTTAATAACTCCTATAGCTGGTGGTGGATCCACCGGAGTTACGAAGAGGCACCGGCCTCTCCATAACTTCAGCGCATCCAGTGACACTTCTAAATGTAAGACAGCTTCCGAGCTGTCTTACATTTAGACCATATTCTACACCTAAAACAGGCATAGAAAATGGTAAATGAGATGGGCCTGACAGCCTGTCTCATTCCACGCCCACAATTTTAGACCTGGCGCAAGTGTGGAGAAGTCTCAGATTGCAACGTAAATGACCTTTGGGCCACAATCTGCGACAGAAATATGCCTTATTAAGGCGTATTTCTGTTTGATAAATGACCTCCTTGGTTCTTATATGTTTACATACTAACATTTGTTTCAAAGCTAGATACATTCCTGGGAAATATAACCGCATTGATGACTCTTTATCATATTTTATGTATTTAAAATAATAGTATCGGATATGAGTGAAGAAGGAACGCTACCACGCTACCTTTCGGAGTTGATATCAGAGTAATTCTCGACTTAATAAAAAATTGTTTAGCACCACATTTATGGGCTGCCTACCCAGCTGCATGTTTGGAAGGAATTTTGTTATTGTATCCAAATCAATTATTTTCAGAACAAATTTTCTGTTATTCTTAGTCTTGTATACTTTTTATTTAGTAAGAAATTATCAGTTGATACAATTTATAAGAAGTTATCGGTAATTTCCTTTTTCTTTAAGATTGCTGGTTTAAAACTACTAACTTCCTTATTTGTCAGATACTGAAAGACATGAGGAGGGGAAGTGAAGTCAGTGAATGTAGGAGGCCTATTTCTTTGAATTTATTATTGAAATTATGGCCCTGCTTACCTCATATCTGTTCATCATATTTGGAAGCCTTGTTATTTCAATGTACATTTATAATTACCTTTGATGCATTGAGAGTCATTGAGTTCACTGTGGATAAAAAAAAAGTTAGAAGTGCCATTAACATTAAATCATAAAAACATTTATGAAAAGTACTTACTAATATTAATCAAAAAATCAAAAAAGTAAAGGAAACTGATAATTACCCACTCTGTCCATTGAAGGCAATGTCAATTGGGTTGTCCAACAGACCACATATTATGGGTGTTTTATTTATGCATGGAGTTAATTATTCTTCACTTACAAAATTCCAGTTCAATACGGTTCTTAAAAAGTGCTTCTTGTATCTTGGTTATGGGAACACATTCATTTAGAATTGGCACTGCTACTCTGGCTGCACAGATGGACTTAGAAGAGAGTACAATTAAAAAACTGGGAAGGTGGACTTCTAGAAGGTATAAATACGTTTGACCTAATCTACTTATTTTACAGTTTATATGTTTATTTTAGTACAGTTTGGATTTTAGGAGATGATTACATGACTTGGGCCCAAAAGAGAACATCAACTTGGACTTACTGTTTGAAACTTGGTTTTGTAAAATTTATTGGTTTGGTTTTAAGAATATTATAACAAATTTGATTATTAAATGTAAGGAACTAAATAGCTGCTGGCCATGACTGGACTGATGAAAACAATGGACAATAATACGTTATCATTAGTGTTGAGCGAACATGTTCGGCCGAATATGGTATTCGGGCGAACATGACGGCGCTCGTGACCACGCGGTGTTCGGCCAAACACAGCGTGTGCTCGAGGGCCATGCTCAAGTCCCCTCCCCGCATGCTAATTGGCTAATTACTGGCATTCACTGTAATTCCGTAGCCATCTTGGAACACCCGGTGACATGTGACCGGCTCAGACCGAGTCAGGGAGAGCTGCTGCAAGGAGGGACAGATAGTGTAGGGAGAGAACAACGCTAGGCAGGAATAGTATTTCTTTTGAAAAGACCCAAAAGCCCTTTTAAGGGCTATTATATCTTGCTGCCATATATATATATATATATATATATATATATATATATATTTTTTTTTTTTTAAGGGGTTAAATGCGCAGGTGGCGTTAATGTCATGCCATCTTGCACAGCTGGTGCATTACTCTCTGTATACTATATAACTGACATCCGTTGCTATTTTTTCTACCGTTAGTTAAGGCCACAGTACATTTGCATCTGCTGTATAACATTTGCGCAATGAGGCACATATAGTGTAGGGATAGGTATTGGCTAGGCAGGGCTAGTAGTTCTGTTCAAAAGACACAAAAGTCCATTGTTATATCTGGCTGCATTTTTTTTTTATTTTGGGGCAAAAAGAACGCAAGTGTGTCTGACGCTAACACCATGTGCACAGCGTGTGCATTAGAACCTTTCTGTAGTCTATATACCTGACATCCGTTGCTATTTTTTCGGTGTATTTACGGTGTATTTTTTTCTGCGGCTATTGAAGGCGACATTGCTAATGTCGCCGTGATTAGCGGCAGAAAAAACGCAATAAATGTCAGGTATATAGGAGAAACATACATTGTCCTGCACATGTAACGTCACCGTGATTAGCGGAAGAAAGAAACGCAATAAATGTCAGGTATATAGGAGAAACATACATTGTCCTGCACATGTAATGTCACCGTGATTAGCGGCAGAAAGAAACGCAATAAATGTCAGGTATATAGGAGAAACATACATTGTCCTGCACATGTAATGTCACCGTGATTAGCGGCAGAAAGAAACGCAATAAATGTCAGGTACATAGGAGAAACATACATTGTCCTGCACATGTAATGTCACAGTGATTAGCGGCAGAAAAACGCAATAAATGTCAGGTATATAGGAGAAACAAACATTGTACTGCACACGCTGCGCAGCTGGTGTTAAGATTAGGCAAACTTGCGCAAATTTTGACCATCAAGAATAACAATATTGCAGCCAGATATAACAAAAGTCCTTAAAAGGACTTTTGGGTCTTTTCAACAGAACAACTAGCCCTGCCTAGCCAAATCCTATCCCTACACTATCTGTGCCTGATTGCGCAAACGTCATACATTATATGAATAACCGCATAAAAAAATACACTGGATGTCAGGTATTTAGGATACAGAAAGGTTATGCTGCACATGCAGCACAGGTATGTGACATTACCTGCGCTGTGTCTGCTGCATAACGTTTGCTCATTTGGTGAAATTTTTCTGCTCATACACTAAAAAAATCTGCGCAACTGTACTTTTGAGAAACTTGCATATATACCATTTAGTATGCGGAAGGCGAGCAGTAAGGGACAGGGAAGTGGGCGTGCTGCTGATGGTGCACGGTGGGCGCGGTGAAACAGTGTCTGCTGGCAGAGCACGAGAAACAAAGTCATCCAAAACTCCTAGCTTCATGTCTCAGTTTGGAGGGTGGCGCAAGACAGGTTCTTGTTAGGTCAACATGTCAGGAGGAGGACCAGAGTGAGGTTAATTTTTTAGGTTAAAAAATCAGGGGTGAGGGCCGGCTGGTGAACCTCTTAAAGGCCTTGTTCATTTTGATTAGCGTCAGCATTTTCAGTTGACAGGCGGATGCGCTTAGCAGTTATTATGCCCCCAGCGGCACTAAATAACCGCTCCAACAAAACGCTGGCGGCAGGGCAGGCCAGCACCTCCAAGGCGTAGAATGCCAGTTCGTGCCACATGTCCAGCTTAGACACCCAATAATTATAAGGCACAGAGGGATCACTGAGGATGTTGACATTGTCAGCTAGGTACTCCTTTACCATTTTACAAAACTTTTCCCTCCTAGTTGTGACACTAGGTCGCTTATCAGAACCTTTTCCACATGCAGCGCTGTCCGTCTTTATTGTGAGCAGGTAGAGTTCCAGCGCGTGCTCAGGTCACACAGCAGTCAGTGATCTGGCAAGTGTAAGCGCTGCTGCAGCGTTGCCAGACCGGCGGAAGCTGTAGGTGACTTTCGGAAATGGGCACCTTCATCAGCAGCTCAGGCAAATTGGTGTAGGTTTTGAGAAACTGCTGAACCACTAAGTTGAAGCAGTTGTTTGGTCTGAGGGAGACTCCTGTTTGTCCTTCCTGTTGGAGGAATAGGTAGACTCATTCCTGTCATTAGTTCCAGGGTCCTATAGGGTCAGTTTGGTTTAGGTTCCTGTGTATGAACTCGCTTACCTTTGAGGCCTGTTCATACTGGTAGTCAGTCAGGATTAGAGTCAGGGTTTCCTTTAGGAGGTGTCCATCTTCCTTCCTTAGTTTCCAGGCCTAATCTTCTTTCCCTCCTACGCTGTGTGTGGTTTTCCCCCCACACCTGAGCGTGACAGTATGTGTGTGAGCTTGCCGAGCTCCAAAGCTGCCACCAAGTTGTGGCCATTATCAGACACAACCACGCCTGGTTGTAGGTTGAGTGGTGAGAGCCACAACACAGCCTGGTCCCTTATACTCTGCCACAGCACTGTGGCGGTGTGTTGTTGCAGAGCAGGGGGTGCCTGGTGTTCTCCCATTGACTTCCATTATACTCGGGTGCTCGGCCGAGCACTCGAGCACCACCTAGTGTTCGGCCAGAGCACCCGAGCACCCGAGCATCGCGGTGCTCGATCATCACTAGTTATCATTGAACTGCAAATTTCCTGGTACAATTATTACCTATTCCGGAATGATTCATAGTATTGGAATACTCGTGAGTTATCCTTCTTGGAAAAAATCAGAAAAAGAATAAACAGACACATGGAAAAAAAAACGTGACTTCTGTTCGTGGATTCTCATATAGACAGACCAATTTGAAGGTTTTCTAGATCCTCTGGATCAACTTGCAGGATAACAGGCTGAACTGGATGGACAGATGTCTTTTTTCGGCCTTATAAACTATGTTACTATGTACAATGAAAATGCAGTTCAATTGTCTACTATCGGTAATGATGTCTTTAACCCCAGGAGCTGCGCCCGCCCGATCAGCGGCAGGGGTCCGGCTGTGCCCAGTAGCCGGACCCCTGGTTTTCACCGATGCCAGTGCATTAACCCTTAATGTGCTGCGGTCAGCGCTGACTGACCGCAACATGTCCCCAAATTCACGGAGTTATACTCCACCAGGAGAGCCTATAGGCAACATGAACTCCTTGTCATGTTTGGGACAATCCTCCTCATCATTGGGGAGTGGCTTAACTACCCCTCCCCCCAACAACTTGACTTTTTTAGGTCCACCTCAAAGTCAACAGTACCCATATGGACTCAGGGAACGAACACCAGTATCACAACAAAAGAAGTAGCTAATATGGGTGATGACAAATTGATTATCAATTTGTCTGGTCTGACACTTTCTGAGGTGGAAACTTCTGTTATCTCCAAAGGTCTGAGTTATGTTCCCACTAATCGGTATGACTCGTTTGAGTGGATCAAGGACATTCACCTATTTGTTCGTAAGATCAAGTGGCGTAAAACATTTATTCAGATTGATAAGGCCAGAAGCAAAGAGATGGGTCTTGACCTTTCGGACCTATCGGGGGTTGATGACCTTGTGGACCTGATGGATGATAATGAGCGAGAGAGGGGTAGGGGCCCGTTTACACAGTTGTGCAACAAGAGCACAAAAAATCCCCCAAGCAAAGGTGGGGAGCAACATATTGATCTTTTTCTAAACTCAGTGATTAGAGACTTGAATCAGTTACAAGTGATCCCTGGGACTAAGAATTATTCCTATAATGAAATGAAGGCCCTTGACAACTTGAAGAGGAATAAGCAGTTGGTGATTAAGCCGTCTGACAAGGGGGGCAACACGGTGATTATGCATTATACACAGTATACCAAGATGTGTTGGTCCCTCTTGTCTGATGTCTCAAACTATGAACTGCTTATCCATGACCCTACTGGGGGATTTAAGGTGGAATTACAAGTATTACTACAACAAGCGAGAGAGAAGGGCTTGATTAGTCGGAAGGAATTTGAGTACATGTTACCGATGTACCCGCGTGTTGCGACATTTTATTGCCTACCAAAGGTCCATAAGGGCTTGGACCCCTTAAAAGGGCGCCCTATTGTATCAGGGATAGGCAATTTGACGGAACGCGCGGGTACCTATATTGATAAAATCCTTCGTCCATTCTTGTTTACCTTGCCTTCCTATCTCCAGGACACTACTGATGTCCTTAAGAGGTTGGAAGGGATACATATTGAGCATGGTACATTTCTGGCGTCGATAGATGTCGAGGCCCTGTATACCTCCATCCCCCATGAGAAGGGGTTGGAGGCGGTAAAATATTTTCTTGACACAAGGAGTATAGAGTATAAAGATCACAATGAGTTTGTAATACATCTTCTCCATTATGTTCTGACTCATAACTATTTTACATTTAACTCCAAGTTCTTCCACCAGCTCAGGGGCACTGCGATGGGGAGCCCTTGTGCCCCCACGTATGCTAATTTGCTCCTGGGCTGGTGGGAGGACACGGTGGTGTTCTCTGAAGGGATGGAACAGTGGACCCAGTTTATTCCGCTATGGATCCGGTACATTGACGATATTTTGTTATTTTGGGCCGGGTCCATGGCGGAATTTGGGCAATTTATGGAGGTTCTCAATGTTAACCATATAGGTTTACGGTTCACCTCAGAGATAGATAGTTCCATGATCACCTTTCTAGATATCAAGATAGCTAAAGATGAACATCACTCCATCATGACCACACTTCACCGAAAAAGTACGGCCACTAATAATCTACTCAGGTGGGAGAGTTTTCATCCCAAGGCATTACGTAAGGGAATCCCTAGAGGTCAGTTCTTGAGAACTCGCCGGAACTGCTTGAGATCAGAGGATTTCGAGCAGGAGGCGAAGAATCTCTATTATAGATTCCAAAAGAGAGGATATCCCAAACAGTATTTAAAAGAAGCCTGGGTGGATGCCCGGTCTAGGGAGAGAACTACACTTCTTTCATCACATCATACAAAGAAGGAGGATCATCATAACCTTCGTATTATTGGGACCTTTGACTGCGCACATTTCGAAGTCCGGGACATCCTCAATCGTTATTGGTCATTATTAAAAATGGATCCAGATTTGATGGATAGTTTGTCTGATGTCCCTTTGATCACATATAGACGGGGCCATAATATTGGGGATTTCCTTGTCAATAGCCACTTCGAATCTCCAAGGAAGACCACCTGGCTGGACAATCGCCAGAACGGTACTTTCCGTTGTGGCCATTGCAAGGCATGTAAATTTATTCAACTGGGTCAAATTTTTGAGGATTATGCAGGTACCCGTACATATCAGATGAGACATTTTGCTAATTGTAACACCAGAAATGTGGTCTATATGATGATATGTGGTTGTGGGATTCGGTATATAGGTAAAACTTGTAGGGAGTTGAAGGTTAGGATTTTGGAACATTTGGGTGATATAAGAAATAAAAGGGAAAAACCTGTGTCGAGACATATGATATCTAAACATGAAGGGAAAATGGATGGTATCCGATTTATAGCTTTGGAGGTGGTCCCATTATCAATCAGGGGGGGTAATGTGGACCAACTTCTCAAGCAGAAGGAACTACGTTGGATACATCGTTTGAATACTCTATCCCCCTGGGGTCTCAATGAAAATCTTGATTACACCTGCTTTATCTAAATGTAGTTGGGGGCACTTTTCTTGGTATCTATGTACTAAAGGAGGCTCAGGGACAGTGAATTATCCAATTTTCACTTGTTCCCTTTCCCCTTTTCTTCCTTTCCCCTCCCCCCCTCCCCCTTTCCCCTTTCTTTCCACATCAATTCCCCCCCCCTCTCCCCTCCTTTTTGGTGTCAGTTCTTTTGATCCCAATAGGAGAATTTAATTGCCTCCTTTAATAGTAACCCCCATTGTGATGGGTGACTCGCTAATGCGAGTCACTATGTGATTGTACCTGGATTAGAGACTTAGCGCTGGCTAAACTACTTCAGTGCTCGATTTTGTCTAGATGCCAATAAAGTTTGTTGTCTGTGGCACGGATCGGCGCTGCCGTGACACGCAGCGCCGCTGTGTGATGACGTCACACCCCCAGTACTTCCGGTGGCGTCTCGGGTGAGTTGATGGCACTAGCCTTTAAAAGATCGTGGATGGAACCTAACTCTGTCTCTCCACACTATCGGGATGCGCCTATCTGGGGGACACCCCATACCAGCAACATCAATCTATGCACGCAAGTACCCCTGAGGGGGAATCCCTGAATTGGGTTCAATGTTATCACCCCTGTATATACATTTTGGGGCATATGGCTGCCTATTACCATTGGACATATTTCAGTTAATTGCAGCATAAGGCTGTACGGTATAGGTTGACTGCCTTGTCAGTTAACACCTGATGTATATCTCTTAGTCCCCGATTAATTATCCAACTAGGGGTTATATATAATACTAGATGCATTGGTTGTTGGTATGTATTAGGGTTGTTCTGTGAATTTTGCATAAAGTTATAAAATTGCCAGGTTTTCCACACTACCTGGGATTCTATTTTGGGAAACATATCCCTGTTCTTATGTATAGTCCCCTGAAGAGCCATTTCTTTTGTAATGGCGAAACGCGTAGGGACATAGGGAATATTATATAGGCCCCGACAATACATTGTGGGCTACTTTGAGGTGATTGTACCTGATCTCTTGACCACATTATCTGTGGCATGAGATAACTAGTTTGCAAACCATAGTGTGGAATGTGTGTTTTTTGGTTTCAATTGTTTCTTTATGCACTTCTTTTGCACATATAATTGTGGTTTACACGTATGTGGGTTGCATACTCAGTGTGGCCTAATCGATCCTGCTTGTTTTTTCTTTTCTTTTGTCTGCGCCATTTAGCTGATTCCATATATGATCAACATTATTATGCGCCACCATTAGGTTCATTGACTGTGGTGGCACATATATTGGTATCTAATTAGTACTATCCTGTACGCATTATGTTATATGCGCCGCCACTTTGTATTTGACTGACATGACTACAACCAAATTAGGACCTAAGGTGGTGGGTATCTTTCCTATGTCAGGGACACTACAGGGATTGTAGGAGGTTCCTGACACGGGATCGCCCCTATCGGGGCGGGTGTTTCGTTTTTTAGGCAGGGCTTAAATAGATGTGAGGGCTAGCTCTTAGGGCTAATTTTTCTTAGAGTTAGGTCAGTATATCTTCCTGATCCTAATTATCTCCCATTTGACTAGCCTTGCACCGTAATAGCAACCCCCAGATAGACCATGCTGACTGTATGTGACACATTGGCACTTGGGTGTAGCACTAATTGTATATGTCTCTTTTTGAGATTGGATATAGTCTCTTCTTAGTTTGATTCATTAATAAAAGTTAGGTTTTAGAGGTTACTTTGTCTGTGATTATTGGAAGAAATGAAACTTTTCATTTTCATAGCCAAGTGTTTCCAAATTCTGTAAAACGCTTAGGGGTCAGTACCCCCCTTAATATATTCTTTGAAGGGTGTAGTTTCCAAAATGGGGTCACTTTTTGAGGGTTTCCACTCTAGGGGTACGTTAGGGTCTCTCAATTACAAAATGGTGCCTAAAAACCATTCTAGCAAAATCTGCCTCCAAAATCCGTATGGCGCTCCTTTCCTTCTGACCACTGCCACAAACCCATAGAGACGTTTACCACCGCATATGGGGTATTTCTGTAAACTGTAGAATCAGAGCAATGTATATTGAGGTTTAGTTTGCTGTTAACCCTTGCTGTGTTGCAAGAAAAAATTGATTAACATGAAAAATCTGCATAAAAATGAAATTTTGCCATTTTCCTTTAATTCTTGTAAAACACCTCAAGGGTTAACAAAGTTTGTAACATCAGTTTTGAATAATTTGAGGGGTGTAGTTTCTAAAATGGGGTCATTTATGGATGGTTTCCATTGCATAAGTCCCTCAAAATCACTTTATATCTGAATTGGTGCTAAAAAAAAATTGTTTTGGAAATATTGTTGAAAATTTGAAAAATGGCTTCTAAACTTCTAAGCCTTCTAACCTCCTAAAAAAGTAAAATGACATTTATAAAATGATGCCAACATAAAGTAGACATATGAATGTAAAATAATAACTATTTTTGGAGGTATTACTATGTATTTTGAAAGTAGAGACATTGAAATTTGCAAATTTTTCCAAATTTTGGCTAAATTTGGGATTTTTTTAATAAATAAAAATGAAATATTTTGCCACAAATTTACTACTGTCATGAAGCACAATATGTGAGAAAACAATCTCAGAATGGCTTGGATAAGTAAAAGCGTTCCAAAGTTATTACCACATAAAGTGACACATGTCAGATTTGCAAAAAATGGCCTGGGCAGGAAGGTGAAAACAGGCCCGGGTTTGAAGGGGTTAATATCAGCCTCCAAAATATTAAAGAAAAGGGGCTGCAGTGTTTAGATATAACCATTTAGCTTTGGGGTGGACATTTTATGGTTTATGGTTTATTTATGTTTAGGTTGCTACATATAATCATTTAACCCCTTCAACCCCGGGCCTGTTTTCACCTTCCTGACCAGGCCATTTTTTGCAAATCTGACATGTGTCACTTTATGTGGTAATAACTTTGGAACGCTTTTACTTATCCAAGCCATTCTGAGATTGTTTTCTCATCACATATTGTGCTTCACGACAGTAGTAAATTTGTGGCAAAATGTTTCATTTTTATTTTTTTTTTAAAATACCAAATTTACCAAAAATTTGGAAAAATTAGCAAATTTCGAAATTTCAATTTCTCTACTTTCAAAATATATAGTAATACCTCCAAAAATAGTTATTATTTTACATTCCCCATATGTCTTCTTTATGTTGGCATCATTTTATAAAGGTCATTTTACTTTTTTGGGACGTTAGAAGGCTTAGAAGTTTAGAAGCCATTTTTCAAATTTTCAACAAAATTTCCAAAACCATTTTTTTAAGCACCAATTCAGATATAAAGTGATTTTGAGTGGCTTATGTAATGGAAACCACCCATAAATGACCCCATTTTAGAAACTACACCCCTCAAATAATAAAAAACTGCTGTTACAAACTTTGTTAACCCTTGAGGTTTTCCACAAGATTTAATGGAAAATGGAGGTGAAATTTCAAAATTTCACTTTTTTGGTAGCTTATTCATGTTAATAATTTTTTTCTTGCAAAACAGCAAGGGTTAACAGCAAACTAAACCTCAATATACATTGCTCTGATTCTGCAGTTTACAGAAATACCCCATATGTGGTGGTAAACGTCTCTATGGGTTTGTGGCAGTGGTCAGAAGGAAAGGAGCGCCATACGGATTTTGGAGGCAGATTTTGCTATAGTGGTTTTTAGGCACCATTTTGTAATTGAGAGACCCTGACGTACCCTTACAGTGGAAACCATCAAAAAGTTTCCCATTTTGGAAACTACACCCTTCAAAGAATATATTAAGGGGGGTACTGGCCACTTTGACCCCCTAAGTGTTTTACGGAATTTGGAAACACTTGGCTGCGAAAATGAAGGAGTAACAGGAGAAAAGCACCCCATAATTTGTTCCCCATTTTCTCCTGAATACGGTGGTAAACTGCTGTGGGGGCACATGGCAGGACTCAGAACAGAAGGAGCGCCATATGGATTTTGCAGCACAGATTCTGATGGATTGGTTTGCGGGAGCCATTGATTTTTATTTTTTTGAGTTATTGTCTTATGTGGGGGCTCATTTTTTCCGGGATGAGGTGACGTTTTCATTGGTACCATTTTGGGGTATATAAGACTTTTTGATCGCTTGGTATTACACTTTTTGTGAGTCAAGGTGAAAAAAATAGCTGTTTTGGCATAGTATTTTTTTAAATTTTTTTACAGCATATACCTGAGGGGGCAAATAATGTGATATTTTTATAGAGAAGGTTGTTACGGACGCGGCGATACCCAATATGTCTAACATTTTTATTTTTGGAAAGTTTTACACAGATGCATTTTTGAACAGAATAAAATCTTTTTTTTTGTGTTGCTATTTTCTGAGAGCCATATTTTTTTTACTTTTTGGGCGATTGTCTCAGGTAGGATCTACATTTCTGCGGGACAAGATGACGGTTTGATTGGTACCATTTTGGGGTAAATACGCCTTTTTGATCGCCTGCTATTACACTTTTTGTGAGGCAAGGTGAAAAAAAATGGCTGTTATTGCATATTTTTAAAATTTTTTTTTACAGCATTCACCTGGGGGGACATCTCATGTAATATTTTTATAGAGCAGGTTGTTACGGACGTGGTGATACCCAATATGTCTAACATTTTTATTTTTGGAAAGTTTTACACATTAGATGCATTTTTGAACAGAATAAAATCTTTTTTTTGTGTTGCTATTTTCTGAGAGCCATATTTTTTTATTTTTTTGGCGATTGTCTCAGGTAGGGTCTACATTTCTGCGGGACGAGATGACGGTTTGATTGGTACCATTTTGGGGTAAATACGCCTTTTTGATCGCCTGCTATTACAGTTTTTGTAAGGGAAGGTGACCAAAAAAAGGCTGTTTTGGCACATTTTTTTTTTCTTACTGCGTTCACCTGGCGGGGTAGATCATGTGATATTTTTATAGAGCCAGTCGATACGGACGTGGCGATACCTAATATGTCTATTTTTCTTTTTTTCCCTACTTTTTTGTGAAAAGGACGTTTTTTTTTGTTTTTTTTTGGAACTTGAAACTTTTTTTGTAAAACTTTATTTTTTTCACTTTTTTTTCACTTTCTTTTTTTTTACAATTTTTTAACTTTTGGGGTCTGATCCCCTTTACAATGCATTACAATACTTCTGTATTGTAATGCATTGGCTGGAAGTGTATTACACACAGTAATACACTTCCAGCTTACTGCCTGTGAGATCCAGGGGGCTGGATCTCACAGGCTTCCGTAGATAGCAGCCGGATGCCTAAGGAAGGCATCCAGCTGCTATCTAAGCCATCGGGTCCCCGTCAAAGCAGAGCGGGGACCCGATGGACACCCCTTCCGACCGCCCGCCTCACATGTGCCGATGTGGGCGTACGCAGCAGGGGTCCGGCTACTGGGAACAGCCGGCCCACCGCAGTTGATCGAGCGGGCGCAGCTCCTGCACCCGCCCGATCAACGTGCCGTAGCACTACGGCGCTGGTCAGGGAGTTACTTCCCGCAGCGCCGTACATGTACGGTGCTGGTCGGGAAGGGTTTAATATTAGCAATTGGTTACCCTTGAAAAACACTGCAGCCATACATTTTAGCATAATTTCATAAATAAAGATTAATATTTGTTTTTAACTTATTTATCAGTCTGTCGTTACTTAATCATAGGATATACAATAAATAGTAATTATTAGAGATGAGCGAGCATACTCGTCCGAGCTTGGTGCTCGTTCGAGTATTAGGGTACTCGTAAGTGCTCGCTGCTCGGACGAGTTTCTCGCCATGCTCGAGGAAATGGCAACTTCCGCATCGTGCTTTTTTGGCGCCTATAAACTCAGCCAATCACAAGCCAGGAGACTCTGCGGTACACCCAGCATCACGTAGGGCCCTTACATGTCGATAGCAGGGGTTGGCTGGCCTGATCAGGTGACCCTGGAATATGCTAGTGACTGGCCGCGGTGCTCGGCTCAGATGCCGTCTGGATGTCGTTAGGGATAGAGCTGCTGCGTTTCAGGGAGAGTGTTAGGGCCTGCATTTAGTTCTCTGTTAGGCAGGAATCACCCACAAAGAACCCAACAGCCCTTCTAAGGGCTACAAGAAAATTTTTTTTGTCTCCTGGCTTGGCTGGCTGGCTGGCACTAGTAGTGCAGCTATCGCCATATATAACCCCCTTTTTTTTAATGTTATATCTCAGTGATACAAATCCATTGCACACAGCAGTGTGGAACCATTCTGTGTGTCACAGTTCAGTACACTCACTATTTTCTGTCCAGGTGACACTTTTTGTACGTCACTTAATACAACCAAGTCTTTTGCTGCCTGTCACGTGTATAGCTTGATCCCAAAAATCTCTGTGCGACATTTGTCTGGGTCGCAGTCTAAATAGCCACCGTCAGTAGGGTGTCAGTCAGCTCTATGATAGTTTCTGCACGTCACGTTCCAAAAAAAAACAAAACTCCAAAAAAAAAAAAAAAAAAAAGTTTTTTTGTTGTTTTAGCTCAGTGATACAAATCCATTTCACACAGCTGCGTGGAACCATTCTGTGTGTCACAGTTCAGCACACTCACTACAATCCGTATTTTCTGTCCAGGTGACACTTTCTTTACGTCACTTAATTAAACCAGACTGAACAAGTTTGTGGGTTTCAGTACACCAGGCCCATTTTTTTTATTTTTTTATATAATACACTTATATACAGAAAATGTTGAACCCCAGGGCTAAGGGTCGAGGACGAGGGCGTGGGCGTGGGCATTCGATTACTGCAGGGGGCAGAGGCCGTGGTCCTGGGCAGGGTGAGACAGTACCTGCTGATGAGGGAGCAGGGGAACGCCGCAGAGCTACACTCCCTAGCTTCATGTCTGAACTTACAGGGACACGTGGTATAAGACTGTTGAAACCACAACAGTGCGAACAGCTGATGTCGTGGATTGCGGACAATGCTTCAAGTAATTTGTCCACCAGTCAGTCTTCCACGCAGTCCACCCACGTTACCCAAGGGAGCACTCCTCTGCCTCCTCCACCTCAACCTCCTTCCCCCCAGTCTGCCCCCTCCCAGGAAAATTTGGAATGCGATCCGGCATACTCTCAGGAACTGTTTTCTGGACCCTTCCCAGAGTCACAAACCACTTCTCAGGTTGCTGCTGACCTCGTTCCCGATGCCCAAGTTTTCCAACTGTCGCAGTCTGTGGGTGATGATGATGATGATGACAATGTTGAGTTAGTGGAAGAAGTTTGTAAAGAGGTGTCGGACGATGAGGAGACACGGTTGTCAGACAGTGGTGAAGTTGTTGTCAGGGCAGGAAGTCCGAGGGGGGAGCAGACTGAGGAATCGGAGGATGACGAGGTGACTGACCCAAGCTGGGTTGATATGCCGAGTGAAGACAGTGCTTCTGAGGCGGAGGCGAGTGCTGCACCAGAACAGGTTGTAAGAGGCAGTGGTGTGGCCAGAGGGAGAAGCAGGGCCAGAGCTGGTGCATCAGCAGCAACTGTTTCACGTAGTGAAGCTCCCGTGGCGAGGCCTAGATGTTCGCAAGTCTGGAGGTTCTTTAAAGAAAGTGAGGATAACCGACGGACTGTGGTGTGCAACCTGTGCCACACCAGGATCAGCAGGGGTGCCACCACTACTAGCCTAACCACCACCAGCATGCGCAGGCATATGAGTGCTAAACACCCCACTCAATGGAACCAAGGCCGTTCACCACCTCCTGCGGGTCACACCACTGCTCCTTCCCCTGTGTCACTCGCTGCCTCTGCTAGTCAACCCCATGCATCACTCGCTGCCTCTGCTAGTCAACCCCCTGCCCAGGACCCCGGCACGAGCGCCTCCCGCCGGAAAACCACACCTTCGCCTCCACGATCCTCCACAGTGTCCACCAACGTGTCCCAGCGCAGCGTTCAGCTGTCTTTACAGCAGACACTGGAGCGCAAGAGGAAATACAGTTCCACCCACCCACATGCCCAAGCCCTCAACGTCCACATCTCCAAATTGCTTAGCCTGGAGATGCTGCCCTATAGGCTGGTAGAGACCGAGGCCTTTCGCAATCTCATGGCGGTGGCTGCCCCTCGGTATTCGGTCCCCAGCCGCCACTATTTTTCCCGATGTGCCGTCCCAGCCCTACACCAGCACGTGTCACAGAACATCATCTGTGCCCTGACCAACGCTGTTTCTGAGAAGGTCCACCTAACCACGGACACGTGGACAAGTGCTGCCGGGCAGGGACACTATATCTCACTGACGGCACATTGGGTTAACTTGGTGGAGGCTGGGACCGAGAATGACCCTGGGGCCGCTCATGTACTGCCCACACCGAGGATTGCGGGGCCTACCTCGGTCACGGTCTCTCAGACGTACTATGCCTTCTCCTCCTCCGACCCCTCCTCCTCCTCCACCGAATTACCATCCGTGGGCACGGCGCCTTCAGTCGGTAGCTCTAGGTGCAGCAGCAGTGCCGTGGGTAAGCGCCAGCAGGCGGTGCTCAAACTGCTGAGCTTAGGTGACAAAAGGCACACCGCCCAAGAGCTGTTACAGGGCATCACGGCGCAGACCGATGTGTGGCTGGCACCGCTGAACCTCAAGCCAGGCATGGTTGTGTGTGACAACGGGCGTAACCTGGTGGCGGCTCTGCAACTCGGCAGACTGACACATGTGCCATGCCTGGCCCATGTGTTCAATCTCATAGTTCAGCGGTTCCTCAAGACATACCCCAATCTGTCTGATTTGCTCACCAAGGTGCGCCGCATCTGTGCGCATTTCCGCAAGTCGACCACAGATGCTGCCACTCTCAGGGCAGCGCAGCGCCGCCTACAACTGCCCGCTCACCGACTGTTGTGCGACGTGCCCACGAGATGGAATTCCACATTAAACATGTTATCCAGAGTTTACCAGCAGCGCAGAGCGATTGTAGACTGCCAGATGTCAACTTCCACCAGAACTGGTAGTCAGGTCAGTCAGATTCCTCAAGTCTACAATGAGGAGTGGACGTGGATGTCTGATATCTGCCAGGTGTTGAGCAACTTTGAGGAGTCAACACAGATGGTCAGCGGCGATGCCGCCATTATCAGCCTCACCATCCCGCTGCTTTGCCTGTTGAAAAACTCACTGCTCAGCATCAAGTCGGATGCTTTGCGCTTGTCACAAGAGATGGTGGAGGAAGATACGTCGCTTGATAGCCAGAGCACCCTCCGGTCTGTTTCTCAGCGCGTATCGGAGGAGGGGGATGAGGATGAGGAGGAAGAGGAGGAGAATGTCGGCGAGACAGTAGAGGGTACCAGTGCTCAGTCCTTAACTCTTGAGCGTGTATGGGCTGAAGAGGAGGACTTGGAGGAGGAGGAGGAGGAAATGGAGAGTCAGGCCAGTGAGGAGAGGGAATTCTTGCGTGTTGGGACTCTGGCGCACATGGCAGACTTCATGTTAGGCTGCCTATCCCGTGACCCTCGCGTTAGAAGAATTTTTTCAAACACCGATTACTGGGTGTTCACTCTCCTGGACCCACGGTACAAGCAGAACCTTTCCACTCTCATCCCTGCAGAGGAAAGTAGTATGAGAGTGATCAGATATCAACAGGCCCTGGTGCACAAGCTGAAACAATTCTTCCCATCTGACGCCGCTAGCGGCAGAGGGCATGGTTCTGTGGGCCAAGTAGCGGGGGAAAGGAGCCGAGCAGGCAGCTTGTCCAGCACTGGCAGGGGAACGCTCTCCAAGGCCTTTGCCAGTTTTATGTCACCCCAGCAAGACACTGTCACCTGTCCCCAGTCTAGGCAGAGTAGGGGGGAGCTGTACAGAAAGATGGTGAGGGAGTACCTAGCTGACCATACCAACGTCCGTAGCGATCACTCTGCTCCATACAACTACTGGGTTTCAAAGCTGGACACGTGGCCTGAACTGGCGCTGTACGCCTTGGAGGTGCTGGCCTGCCCTGCCGCTAGCGTGCTGTCAGAGCGGGTATTCAGTGCAGCTGGTGGCGTCATCACCGATAAGCGTACACGCCTGTCAACTGACAGCGCTGACAGGCTGACGCTTATTAAAATGAACAAAGCCTGGATTTCACAGGAATTCAAATCTCCTCCGGGGGAAAGCAGCTAAAGATTAACATTACTTATGTATCCGATTCCTCTTCTCTACTCCTCCTACTCCTCCTCCTCCTCCATATCGTCTTTGTCTAACGCTGACCAAAAAAACACCATTTTTCAGAGGTCCAACTGGCACTCTTTTACCACAATTTTTCAGGAGGGCCCCCTACAGGCTTCAAACAAGTCTCTCTTCAAACAATTTTTCCGGAGATCCACCTACAGGCCCTCTGTCCAAACAATTTTTCCGGAGGTCCACCTACAGGCCCTCTGTCCAAACAATTTTTCCGGAGGTCCACCTACAGGCCCTCTGTCCAAACAATTTTTCCGGAGGTCCACCTACAGGCCCTCTCTCCAAACAATTTTTCCGGAGGTCCACCTACAGGCCCTCTCTCCAAACAATTTTTCCGGAGGTCCACCTACAGGCCCTCTCTCCAAACAATTTTTCCGGAGGTCCACCTACAGGCCCTCTCTCCAAACAATTTTTCCGGAGGTCCACCTACAGGCCCTCTCTCCAAACAATTTTTCCGGAGGTCCACCTACAGGCCCTCTCTTCAAACTATTTTTCCGGAGGTCCACCTACAGGCCCTCTGTCCAAACAATTTTTCCGGAGGTCCACCTACAGGCCCTCTCTCCAAACAATTTTTCTGGAGGTCTACCTACAGGCCCTCTCTCCAGTTCCAGTTTCCAGTTTTATTTGCGCAAACTGCGTAAATTTTATTTTTGGGATAGGTGTGAAAAATAATATTACCTGCGTATCTATATTGCCCAACATTGGATACGGTAGCAACAAGAAGACCAAACACATGCTGCCCACAGGGTTCCGCAAATTCCTGGTCCACAATGTCAAGGAGCTCGAGGTTCTGTTGATGAGCAACAAGTCCTTCTGTGCTGAAATCGCCCACAACGTCTCCATCTAAGAACCTAAAGACCATTGTGGAGAGAGCGGCACAGCTCGCCATCAAAGTGACGAACCCCAACGCCAGACTGCGCAGCGAAGATAACGAATAAATATCTCTGTGGTTATTTGTGCTAAATAAAAGTTAAATAAACACAAAAAAAAAATTGATCTGTTCCTGTGCCTGATCCACCCAAGTTGAATCTGTCCCATCATGAGAAAGTCCCCCCAAGGAGTCCCCACTGTAACTTGCTTCCCATACAACTACCTCACCCCCCGACACCTGTGTCTCGCCATTGTCCACCACCTCCTCAGACAACACTGGTAAATCCCCACTGTCAGCACACGGAGACTGCAAAAGGTCTTGCGAATTGGGGCAGAGAATGTTCTGGGGTAGCACATCAGAGAAGGGGTGACTATGGGGTTCCAGGGAGTACGTGACCACATGCAATCTCCATCTAAAAAGTCATGCCACACTTGATCGAGCTCATAATTGACAATTGTACCGGTTGATGCTAAATTTTTAAGTTGGGGTCCTGTGTCGTCATTCTAACTACATCCGGCTGTTGTCACCACCACACACGCTAGCCCAGGGGGCACTCCTCTGGCTCTTCCAGCTCAACCTCCTTCCCCCCAGCCTGCCCCCCCACCTACAGGCCCTCTCTCCAAACAATTTACGTCTTTTTCCTATCTTTCTCTCTCTCCAAACTATTTTTCCGGATAGCTGCCATATACGGTATTAAACTGAGTAGTATACATAGAACACATACCACACTTGATCTATACCAGGGGTGCACAACCTGCGGCCCGGGGGCCACATGCGGCCCTTGATACCATTCTGTGTGGCCCCATCCATCTGGTAACAGACATGTATGTCCATGTTTTGTGGCTGCTCACATGCATTTTTCATGTATTTCTCCCATTAGATGGGACTCCTGGAACTGTAACTAGACATTAATGGTATACACTGTGTGTTCAATCTGCCATAAATACAGTATTTCAGTTGGTAATACCCCTTTAAATTTTATTTTCGGCCCTTGACGTTGGTTCAGTCGGACAATGTGGCCCCCACCCAGAAAACGTTGTGCACCCCTGATCTATACTGAACGTCACTTTTAAAAATACGTCATTTTCCTCTCTTTCTCTCATTTGTCTGGGTTGCAATTAAGCAGACCACGTCTGCCTAATCTAATAGTTTCCGTGTAATTGCTCCATACTGCACGTCTTTTTCCTCTCTTTCTCTCTCTCCAAACTATTTTTCCGGATAGGTGCCGTATACGGTATTAAACTCAGAAGAATACATACCGTACCGGTTGATGCTAGAGTTTTTCCAAATCCATCCGGCTGTTGTCACCACCACACACGCTAGCCCAGGGGGCACTCCTCTGGCTCTTCCAGCTAAACCTCCTTCCCCCCAGCCTGCCCCCCACCTACAGGCCCTCTCTCCAAACAATTTACCCGGATAGGGGACGTATTAGATATTGTACTGATGTTTTTTTTGGTTCTTCTTTTAATTGCCTCCTGACCTGTGATAGGCAGAGCATGGACACGTCCCCTTAGCTGCAGTAGGAAAGACACTCCCCTGGCCAGAGCAAGCTCTTTTTCCTTTTCCGTGGTCGAAAAATCCATGAAATATATGGTCCAAAGATAGGGGACGTATATGGTATTAAACTGAGAAGAATCGATACCACACATGCCCCACTAGGAGAATTTGGGGTAATGGTGGGATTAGGCAGCCTCAGAGGCATCCATGCATGCTGCCCCTGCTGTTTCCTGTCCATTTCCGTGGTGTTTCCATCATTTTCTGAGGTTACCAGGTTTTCACCCAGCCTTCCCTAGGCAGAGCCTTGGTCCCCTGCAAAAATGCTCGAGTCTCCCATTGACTTCAATGGGGTTCGTTATTCGAAACGAGCACCCGAGCATCGGGAAAAGTTTGACTCGAATAACGAGCACCAGAGCATTTTAGTGCTCACTCATCTCTAGTAATTATGCCACCATGAACTGTAGCTGTGATCCTCTTAAGAACTATGATGTTTCTGATATCTTTCATTACTATATACGCTTGTCAAATGGCAGGTCATATAATTAGGCATTTGGGATACTGAAGGGATCCCTAATAAATAGTTACATAGTTACATAGTTGTTAAGGTTGGAAAAAGACAAAGGTCCATCAAGTCCAACCTGTAATCCTGCTATATCGATCCCTGGATCAATTTCCATCTTCCTCTTAAAAAGAGGTTGGGCGAAAGGGAAAGGGTGTGTAGAACAAGATTTCTATACATTGTCATAAGCTTCAATTTTATTTTGAATTAAAAAGTTATCTAAACCTTTTTTGAAGCCATCTCCTGTATTTGCTGTGCCCAGCTCCTGTGGCAGGCTATTTCAGAGATTCACAGACCTTACTGTAAACAATGCTTGTCGCCTCTTATGACCGAATCTTTTTTTCTTCAGTTGTAGGGAGTGGCCTCTTGTTTGTTGAGGGGATTTGACACTGAATAGCTTCCCTTGATATTTTTTGTATGGTCTGTTTATATATTTTTTATATTTGTACAGGTTAATTATGTCCCCCCTTAGATGTCTTTTTTCAAGGTTAAACAAATTCAGTTTATTTAATCTTTGTTCATAACTAAAATCTGCCAGGACCTTTATGAGTTTAGTGGCTTTCCTCTGTACTTATTCTAACTCTAGGGCATCCTTTTTATGGACTGGTGTCCAGAAAGTTGTAATAGAAAACTCCAGTTTTACTAGAGGTTCCCTTAAAGGCAGGGATGAAGTGCCCATCTGGTAATTCTGGCAGATGGCCTGATGCCAGAGCAGGCTGCCTACTGCTGGGGTGTCACTAGGCCAAATCCTCAGATGGAGCACAAACATTTTTAAACGTTTTAAAATGCCACTGGTGAATTTCAGTCCCAGTCCGGCCCTGCTTAAAGGGGTTATCCTATGATTAATGTAAATACTGAAAATCAGACATCATGTAGTACAGTACATAACAAACTCTTTCTAACAAATCTAGAACCAGCCCTGTACCTCACATAGTTTGAGATCTCCTCATTCACTGCTCCAATTGCTCTGGTAGATCTTTTCTGCTGCAGCTCACTCCCTGAACTGGCACAGACAGGGCTAATGGCAGTTGAAGGATGGAGGTGAAATACACGACCACCTCAGTGAGGTGAACAGAGAAATAGGGAAAAGAACCAACAGCAGGTGGCGCTATACAGATGCATAGCTACTATAACTTAGTGGCTATACTAATTTAATTTAATTTAATTACATCCAACTACCAAAGTATTCAGATCCAGATGCTGGTTTTAAAAATGTAGAATATTTTTTGTGGTGTAACCCTTTTAACTGATGGCTACAGATAGGTCCTTCTTTACCTTTCCTCTTGGCTTGAGAAATCTTAAGATGAGTGGCACGAGATGGCCAAAATTTGAATTATTCTTTTTTTTTCAAAATTGGTCATCTCGTGCCAAGTTGTTTGTTCAGCCTCTGTACATTTTAAATGTAGAATTATCCATTTTAGTTGAGGGCATTTTGAAAGTATTATATACATATAAATTGTTGAAATCTATACTGATATAATTACGTCTTCTTCGTTACATCATTTAGACATTGGGTTATGTCTCCTGCCATTATGTGTATATATAAAACACTAACTGATGACACATCCCACAGACTGAGTGTTGTATGTAATTGTATACAAGTTAATAGAATTAGCCTCTCATTGCTCTGCTATAAATCTGTCTCACCAATGTTTTGATTTATGTACATGTTCTTTTTACCCGTTATTGATCTGTGTGTTGATTGCATTTCTACATTGTATTAATGAGAGGGAATGTTTTGATGGAACTGTAATGTGTGGATAATCTGCCTAAATATATTACCTGAGCTCACAGAGAACACTTAAAATGTTTTATACCCCCCTTTCCGAATTATAAGTGGCGCGGTGGGGTCGCTATTCTGGCAGAATAAGAATAGAGTTACAATTAAACTACAATTTTGCCTTTATTTCAGTTCATTGGCTATAGCCAGGATTTCTTTTACAGTTCATGGTTGAGTATTATTAATCCAAAATGATCTCTTTTACAGTTTCATCAAATGACTACTAGGTTGGTACTACTGGCTTTAACCCTTTAATCACCAGCTTAGGTTTGGCTAGACTATAAAAAGTGATTTTACACAATGCCGGTTTAATGACTGTATCTGTTTAAAAAGAATTCAGTTCCTATTGGACACCACAATGGAACCCTGATGCTGATATCCGATGTATGATGGATCCAGAAAAGTGTCATGGATTGAATTCTAAACAGAATCCATTATGCTGATGTGCCTTTTTAAGCAGCCCCCCCCCCCCCGGGCACCATTTTGAATTTTAGTTTTTTCCTCCCTACCTTCCAAAAGCCACAGCTACCGGTATTTCAATTTTCCATTCACTTAGCCATATGAGAGCTTATTTTTTGCAGGACAAATTGTATTTTTTTAATGGCATCATTTAGTGATGAGCGAATCTGGTTCGTCTTGCTGTAGATTTCAGTGATGCAGATGAACAAATCAGGTTTGTCCACAGCAGGACGAACCAGATTCGCTCATCACTAGCACCATTTAATTTACACACGATAGCTAGTATGGGAAATTGGGAAAAAAAATCTTTGTGGGGGTGAAACTAAAGCATTAACTGTGCGCATTTACTGTGTGCTAAAAATTACATGGCAACTTTATTCTGCAGGTCAGTACAATTACAACGATACCAAATTTATATAGATTCTATTATGTTTTACGACTTCAAAAAAAAGGCTTACATTTTTTTAGACAACTTTATTGTTAGCTGATGTTTATGATGAAACTCAGGTATTTTATCTCCAGAGTTGAGATAAGTAGTGACTTCTTGGAACTGATGTGGAAGCCATGATCTTGTAATAGCTGCATGGTTGTATGCAGATCCATCAGAAGCTATTATTTAAAGGGCGTCTTTACCAGTCAATCATCGAGGTCCTTACATGCTTAGGGACCTGTCAGAACTACTGAGATCTTGGTAAAAACTCTTGAAGAAATGTCGAAGGGCAGGCAAGTGAATTACAGATAAAGAATGTCCGAGTTTGTATATACTGTGATTCTGAGAAATTAGATATCTCATACAGATATCTACTGTATGAGATGTATTGTGGCAAAAAAATTGTCTTCTTCTAGAGATGAGCGAATCTATTCGGCGCTTCATAGATTCTATACGAATCTTCGCAATTTTCTACTCCGAAGCGGATCCGGATCTTTTCAGATTCGCTCCGTTCGAATCTTAAATGTTCTTAAACCTTTGTAGTGGAGTGGATGCCATTTTGAAAACTTCGCTCTGCCTCTGAGGAGTGCATGCCGCGGCCTAGTGTCTTGCGTGCCTGCATAATACGCAATCGCTAGACAATAGTATGCTAAGGATTCGTACGTACTTTGTACGCTCATGCGTACGTATTCAGTTAAGTAGCGTTCCTTTAACAACGCTATAATCGTTATTAGTGCGCGAATGTTCGCAGAACACGACCAGAATAACAAATTATTTTTATGCAGCTTCGACCGAATAGATTCGTATTAAGAACTAATCTTTTCATAAATTCGACGAACATTCGGCAAAGTGAATCTTTGAAGATTCGTTCATCTCTACTTCCTTCAAAACACTGTGACTAATCGGATAGTGTTCACTTTGAATTTCCTCTTCACCAGGAACCTATTGGGTACTGGAACATTCTGGAATGAACATTTATCCCTTTCTGTGAAGATGGTACTTCTTCCAATACCACTTTTTCCAAAATTGGAGGAGATTAAAAATTACCGATTGTCTTTGTTGAGTTGAAATGGATCTGGAATGAATTTACAGGACTCAAGTGCATACACTTTTCTTATTGAGGAAACTCAAGTGTCTGCAGGAGTCAAGGACCATAGAGAAGAGAAATATTTCAGTCTAGCCTCTATCTGTACACCCATATGCTTGACATCAAAGAACTGAAGACTTCTGGAAGGGCTTCTTTTTAAAAGATGGGGATGTGTCCTACACAAAAAAATCTATTGCTTCCTCTGAACTTGAAATATCTTCTTTATGCCCCTGAAAGGATCTAGCGGGGCCCTTTTCCAGATCTTGAGGTTTTCTGGATTGTCTTTCCACTGCTAAATCAACCTTTGGGACAGTACACCGCAGTTCAGAAAACGTGCATCTAATTTGTAGATTTTTTCTTTTCCATCTTTAGATTTGCAAGACAGTTTTACTTTATTAAGTGCAGCACCAGAGGAGTCTCCCATTCAGACTTCTTAGCTTCCTCACATTACTATCATCTCCCAACCTGGAGACCCCACAGTGTTATCCTGCTGCTCGCTGTGTTCCCCAATACCCCCAAATATTATCCTGAATAAAAAATAGTGCCATACCCCCATAGTATTAGTGCGCCTTCAATAGTAATTCCCTTCTAGAATGCCCTCATTAGTGATACTGCCCCCTACAGTGCCCCCAACAGTCATAGTGCTTCCTAGAAATAAGCCCCCCTATTGTTCTCCCAGCTCGCCCTGAAGTGCTCCCAGTATTTATATCACCCCCTACTTTTATAATGCTTGCTCTGAAGTGCCCCAGTATTTATAATGCCCAATGCAGTGCCCCCTGTAGTTATATTCCTCCCTTTAGCATCCTCAGAAATTATAATTCCTCAGCCCCTCCACCATACAGTCCCATGTAAATAACATCCCTCTCTATATATAGCCCCCTCCAAAATACAGTCCCATGTAAATAATATCACTTCCCTCCCCTCAGGCAATATACGGTTCCATGTAAATAACATCACCCCCGTCACAGCCGCCTTCAACACACAGTCCAACGTAAATAATATAACCCCCTCCACAGCCGCCTTCAACATGGAGTCCCATGTAAATAAAATCACTCCCTCCCTTTTATATATATATATATATATATATATATATATATATATATACAGTACAGACCAAAAGTTTGGCCACACCTTCTCGTTCAAAGAGTTTTCTGTATTTTCATGACTATGAAAATTGTAGATTCACACTGAAGGCATCAAAACTATGAATTAACACATGTGGAATCATATACTTAACAAAAAAGTGTGAAACAACTGAAAATATGTCTTATATTCTAGATTCTTCAAAGTACCCACCTTTTGCTTTGATTACTGCTTTGCACACTCTTGGCATTCTCTTGATGAGCTTCAAGAGGTAGTCACCTGAAATGGTATTCCAACAGTCTTGAAGGAGTTCCCAGAGATGCTTAGCACTTGTTGGCCCTTTTGCCTTCACTCTGCGGTCCAGCTCACCCCAAACCATCTCGATTGGGTTCAGGTCTGGTGACTGTGGAGGCCAGTTCATCTGGCGTAGCACCCCATCACTCTCCTTCTTGGTCAAATAGCCTTTACACAGCCTGGAGGTGTGTTTGGGGTCATTGTCCTGTTGATAAATAAATGATAGTCCAACTAAACGCAAACCGGATGGAATAGCATGCCCCTGCAAGATGCTGTGGTAGCCATGTTGGTTCAGTATGCCTTCAATTTTGAATAAATCCCCAACAGTGTCACCAGCAAAGCACCCCCACACCATCACACCTTCTCCTCCATGCTTCACAGTGGGAACCAGCATGTAGAGTCCATCCGTTCACCTTTTCTGCGTCGCACAAAGACATGGTGGTTGGAACCAAAGATCTCAAATTTGGACTCATCAGACCAAAGCACAGATTTCCACTGGTCTAATGTCCATTCCTTGTGTTCTTTAGCCCAAACAAGTCTCTTCTGCTTGTTGCCTGTCCTTAGCAGTGGTTTCCTAGCAGCTATTTTACCATGAAGGCCTGCTGCACACAGTCTCCTCTTAACAGTTGTTGTAGAGATGTGTCTGGTGCTAGAACTCTGTGTGGCATTGACCTGGTCTCTAATCTGAGCTGCTGTTAACCTGCGATTTCTGAGGCTGGTGACTCGGATGAACTTATCCTCCGAAGCAGAGGTGACTCTTGGTCTTCCTTTCCTGGGGCGGTCCTCATGTGAGCCAGTTTCTTTGTAGCGCTTGATGGTTTTTGCGACTGCACTTGGGGACACTTTCAAAGTTTTCCCAATTTTTCGGACTGACTGACCTTCATTTCTTAAAGTAATGATGGTCACTCGTTTTTCTTTACTTAGCTTCTTTTTTCTTGCCATAATACAGATTCTAACAGTCTATTCAGTAGGACTATCAGCTGTGTATCCACCTGACTTCTGCCCAACACAACTCATGGTCCCAACCCCATTTATAAGGCAAGAAATCCCAATTATTAAACCTGACAGGGCACACCTGTGAAGTGAAAACCATTTCAGGTGACTACCTCTTGAAGCTCATCAAGAGAATGCCAAGAGTGTGCAAAGCAGTAATCAAAGCAAAAGGTGGCTACTTTGAAGAACCTAGAATATAAGACATATTTACAGTTGTTTCACACTTTTTTGTTAAGTATATAATTCCACATGTGTTAATTCATAGTTTTGATGCCTTCAGCGTGAATCTACAATTTTCATAGTCATGAAAATACAGAAAACTCTTTGAATGAGAAGGTGTGGCCAAACCTTTGGTCTGTACTATATATATATATATATATATATATATATATATATATATATATATATCTTACACACAGTATAAGCCTATATATATATATATATATATATATATGTATGTATATATATCAGGCTTATACAGCTGCATAGTACAATTATGCTCAGCACTGTTACTGTACATATAGATTATAATTATACTCAATCTCATATAATACTATTATCTATAGTATTATCTGAGACTGAGTATAATTATATCTACAGTAACAGCACTGAGCATAATTATACATATGTACATGTACTATGCAGCTCTGCCTCTAAGCCTGCTATACTGTATTTTAAGTTAATACTTTGACAGTACCTAACCTGGGGCCTGGACTGGCCTAATGCCACTGGTTGACTGAATCAGCTGGCGTAGGACCGGAGGCTGACTCTGAGACGGCCTAGAATCTGTGCCAGTGAGAAGAGAGAGACTAAGAAGATGGTACCTGCCTCTGCTGCTCCCACCTGAAGTAACGGACTCACACAGCACACTGCTCTCTGCATTCCGGACATGCTGCCAGGCCCTGCCCCCTGAGCTTGCAGCTTGTGAACAGCGCAGCCTGGATTCCAGTGGAGCGCACGCACAGCAGTCTGTTAGCCTGTATGTAGATGCCGACGCGGCCCCCTCTTCTTTCCTGAGTGATGCGCCCCGTGCAGTCGCACCCCTCGCCGGGCTATAGAAACGGCCCTGGGCAGTACATTCAGGGCCTGGGACAAAACATCCTGGGCCCAAGCCCCGAATGTTTTAGCTTAGTGATGCCCCTGATGCCAGGTAACATGCAGAGTAAACACAGCTGAGATAAGTGCAGTGACATTGTCTGCCTTACTTACCTTGGTAAGCAGAGAGCAAAGCTTGCTGGCTGAGTGTGACATACTGAACAGGAAGTCAAACCTCCCAGTCACATCTGGCATCCCGTCAAGTAAATCCATTCATGTGCTGTATCACTGGTTGCTCTCCAGCTAACACCACATAAGGAAAGCCCACACAGACAAGCATAAGCTTCAGTGATGCACCTCACCTTCAGTATACAGATAGGGAGTCTGAAAGGGCTTTGAGAGCTCTGGAGAAGTGTCTGTATAAGGGGTTGAATAATGTTCTGCAAGAGGTGCAATGTAGTAAACGTCAGTGGAGTTGCCATCTTGCTATACCTTCAAGCAGAAACCACTACCTGTGAACAGCTCTGCTTTCCAGCAGATGGACAATGAAGTGTAATGTTTTAATGGGTAAAATAATGAAGTATATAAGGAAGTATATGAAGTAGGGAAATTTATACAGGATTTTAGTTTAGCTCCTTATTACATACAGGAGAGATATTGAAATTATAGCCTATTAAACTTAATCTCTCCTGTATGTAATAAGGGGCTACACTAAGATCATGTGTCAATTTCCTTAGTTCATATCCTTTGCTATATTACCCATTAAAACATTAAACCTCGTTGTCAGGTACTGAGAGTGCCAGCTTTACAGTATATTTTTGGATTTTTATCTCCACCTCTGTCTTAATGGAAAGCAAGCCACCTGCTAGAGTACCCACCTAGTCCTGGTTTTGATATCTGGTGAGCCGCTACTGCTTTATATTTGTTATGTTTGTTTATGTTTTAAGACCTTGCCTCCATCATGATCTAGAGAGAGGTTATAGAGTAAAATACACCAATTCCTTCTTTCTGCTCAGCTTTATAGGGTCCATGGTGAATGATTAACTGATTGATCATTACTGCTTATCACCCCCTAGCTATGAAGGGGGCCAGCAATGAGCAGAGGACTGGGGTAGGGGGTGGGGCTCACAGCAAATAGGCTCCTGCAGTGATGTCACAGTCACTTGATCAAGGTTCTTCAGCCAAGCAGTGCGCAGAGGAGGGCTAAACTTGTGTGTGAATAGGGCAAGCAAAGTCTATAGTGTGTGCCTAGGGTTAGTAAAGTCTATACAGTGTATTCATAGGGTTGGTAAAGTCTGTATAGCGTGTATAAGGTAAATGTAGTTTATATTTTGTATATATGGGGTAATTGTATTTTATATTGTGTGTGTATAGGGTAAGTATAGTCTATGAAGTGTGCATATAGGGTAAGTGTTTATATAAGGTAAGGATAGTCTATATGGTGTTTGTATAGTGTAAGTGTAGTCTATATAATGTGTACGTATACCTTGTGCATATAGGGTAAGTGTAGTCTATATAGAATGTGGCTAGAGTAAGTGTAGTCTATATTGTGTGTATATATAGTGTAGTGTAGTCTGTATAGTTTGTATAGGGTAAGTGTAGTCTATATAATGTGTGTGTATAGGATAAGTGTGTGTAGTGTGTGGATAGGATATGTGTATTCTATACAGTGTGTATATAGGGTGAGTGTAGACTATATAGCATGTGTACAGGATAAGTGTACTCTGTAGTATGTGTATAGGGTAAATGTAGTCTATATAATGTATATATAGGGTGAGTATAGACTATATAATATGTGTATATAGAGTAAGTGTCGTCTATATATAGCATGTGGCTAGGGTAAGTGTAGTCTATCTAATGTGTGTATATACTGTAGGTTAAGTGTAGTATATACAATGTGCATATAGGGTAAGTGTAGTCTATATAGCATGTGGCTAGGGTAAGTTTAGTGTATATAGTGTTTTTCAAGGGTAAGTGTAGTCTATATGGTGGTTATATATGATAAATGTAGTCTATATTGTGTGTATATAGGGTAGTGTACAGTCATGGCCAAAAGTTTTGAGAATGATACAAATATTAATTTTTACAAAGTCTACTGCTTCAGTTTTTATAATGCCAATTTGCATATACTCCAGAATGTTATAAAGAGTGATCAGCTTAACAGCAATTACTTGCAAAGTCAATATTTGCCTAGAAAATGAACTTTATCCCCCAAAACACATTTCAACATCATTGCAGCCCTGCCTTAAAAGGACCAGCTAACATCGTTTCAGTGATTGCTCCATTAACACAGGTGTGGGTGTTGATGAGGACAGGGCTGGAGATCAATCTGTCATGATTAAGTAAGAATGACACCACTGGACACTTTAAAAGGAGGCTGGTGCTTGGCATAATTGTTTCTCTTCTGTTAACCATGGTTATCTCTAAAGAAACACGTGCAGTTATCATTGCACTGCACAAAAAATGGCCTAACAGGGAAGAGTATCGCAGCTAGAAAGATTGCACCTCAGGCAACAATCTATCGCATCAAGAACTTCAAGGAGAGAGGTTCCATTGTTGCCAAAAAGGCTCTAGGGCGCCCAAGAAAGACCAGCAAGCGCCAGGACGTCTCTTAAAAGTGTTTCAGCTGCGGGATCGGGCTACCAGCAGTGCAGAGCTTGCTCAGGAATGGCAGCAGGCAGGTGTGAGTGCATCTGCACGCACTGTGAGGCGGAGACTCTTGGAGCAAGGCCTGGTCTCAAGGAGGGCAGCAAAGAAGCCACTTCTCTCCAGAAAAAACATCAGGGACAGACTGATATTCTGCAAAAGGTACAGGGAGTGGACTGCTGAGGACTGGGGTAAAGTCATTTTCTCTGATGAATCCCCTTTTCGATTGTTTGGGACATCTGGAAAACAGCTTATTCGGAGAAGACGAGGTGAGCGCTACCACCAGTCTTGTCTCATGCCAACTGTAAAGCATCCTGAAACCATTCATGTGTGGGGTTGCTTCTCAGCCAAGGGAATCGGCTCTCTCACAGTCTTGCCTAAAAACACAGCCATGAATAAAGAATGGTACCAGAATGTCCTCTGAGAGCAACTTCTCCCAACCGTCCAAGAGCAGTTTGGCGATCAACAATGCCTTTTCCAGCATGATGGAGCACCTTGCCATAAAGCAAAGGTGATAACTAAATGGCTCAGGGAACAAAACATAGAGATTTTGGGTCCATGGCCTGGAAACTCCCCAGATCTTAATCCCATTGAGAACTTGTGGTCAATCATCAAGAGACGGGGGGACAAACAAAAACCTACAAATTCTGACAAAATGCAAGCATTGATTGTACAAGAATGGACTGCTATCAGTCAGGATTTGGTCCAGAAGTTGATTGAGAGCATGCCAGGGAGAATTGCAGAGGTCCTGAAGAAGAAGGGTCAACACTGCAAATATTGACTTGCTGCATTAACTCATTCTAACTGTCAATATAAGCTTTTGTTACTCATAATATGATTGCAATTATATTTCTGTATGTGATAAAAACATCTGACAAACACACATAAAAACCAGAGGGCAGCAGATCATGTGAAAATATAATATTTGTGTCGTTCTCAAAACTTTTGGCCATGACTGTAGTCTATATTGTGTATGTATAGTCTGTATAGCGTGTATAGGGTAAGTGTAGTCTATATAGTGTGTGTATTGAGTAAGTGTATTCTGGTCTCTAGGTTAAGCATATGCTATATAGCGTGTTTGTAGGGTAAGCGTAGTCTATATAGTGTTTGTAATATGGTAAGGGTAGTCTATATAGCGTGCATATATATGGTATGTGCAGTCTATATAGTGTGTGTATAGGGTAAGTGTAGTCTATATAGTGTGTATATTAAGTGTATTTTATATAGCGTGTTTCTCGGGTAAGTGTAGTCTACATAGTGTATGTATATAGGGTAGTCTATGCAGTGTGTATATAGGGTGAGGGTACAGTAGTATGTATACTGTGTATATATAGGGTAAGTGTAGTCTATATAGCATGTAGCTAGGATAAGTTTAGTATATATAGTATTTGTATAGGGTAAGTGTTGCAACTGTAGGTAGGGACAGACAAGGACAGTGAGCCCTAAGGCTAGAACCCAGCCCGCTTTACCTACCTACTTGTAGTAGAAGTGCAGTGTCCCACTTATAGTGTTATAGTGGGAACTACAAACCACATTTTGAATGCCATGTCATTGTTGCTGTATATGTGCCTTTACTGCTGTAAGAACCTCAACAGGCTGGTAAACTGTCATTCTTTACTTACACCACTAGGTGGTGCTATTACACAGGTTATAAATAGAACAGATTAGAACCACTTCAGTAGTGAGGAGTAGGAGGAAGGAGGAGAGGAGTGTAACATGTGAATGTCTGCAGGTGCCCCTGAGCACCTCTGCTTTAAAGGATTTCTGTCACCAATTTTTACCCTATACAACAGGATGACATTTGCAATGTGCAAATGTCACCTGATGCCAAATATGTTAGGGATTTTATTCCTACTGTCCCCGTTTTTGTTAGAAGTGAAGCAGGCTGCCGGGCTCCCGGTTTCCTCACTGTGCCTGTGCCGAATAAAGGACGCATGGGGACAGTAGGAATAAAATCCCTAACATATTTCGCATCAGGTGACATTTGCACATTGCAAATGTCATCCTGTTGTATAGGGTAAAAATTGGTGACAGAAACCCTTTAAGTATCTTACAATTGGAAACCAGAGCTAAAGAAACTGGACAAGCATTCCTCTTGAAGCAAACTGTTCAAATAATCGAGCAGAAGTGTATGCCTGCATTTAGGGAGACCGCCCTGTTCGTTGCCTGAGTTTGATCTTGATCCGGAATCCTGAAGCGAGGTTCAGAAAAGAATAAGGAACTAAGAAAGCAAGTATTCACCTATATACTATTCTCCAGATTATTATACTACAGAAAAGTGCCAGCTCTGTCCTTACCAATCCTGTGGAGGAATCTTACAGCAACTATACTTTAAAAGGGATTATAAAGAGAAATCATTTTTGTACTGGAATATCATCTTCCTCAAGGCAATTTCTTTCAAGTAAAAGTTTTACTGTTTACACAAGTATTGACTCCTCATCTCTTCCGCCATCCACCTCTGCACCGCAAGGTACTGGAGTCTCGACAGACAGGGACCCTGCCACCCAAGACCATCAACATCTAACATCAAGGGCACCTCGAACCACCATCTGGCGGGACCCCTGTACCAACCAGAGTGCCCCGAAGGAACAGGTGTCACCTTTCTTGCCCTTGCACGCCGCCCCAGGGAGCAACAGCTGCAAATTGTGTGTACTATTGCACCCATCGGCTCACCACCACTGTGACTAGTATACACTCACATATGCCTCTGAGGCTCGGTCGTCGCAGAAGCCCTAGATAGCTAGACTGCAACTGGTTGTTGCTCCCTATGATAACAAACAAAGGCAGACAAACACAATACCAGAGTCGTTTGTAAATGGGTCATAACCAGACAACCTTTGCAGTACCAAACAAGAGATAGAGAGTGGTCAGAAGACAAGCATAGATCAAAACCAGATGGACAACGCAGTACCAATGAGAGACAGAGAGTGGTAAGAAGACAAGCCAAGTTCCCCCACTGGCTTTTTTTTTTTTTTTAAATCCAGGGGCATGGATAGCTATAGGGGATGCAGAGGTGGCAGCCCTTCTACCACATAGGAAATAAGCAGAGTGCACAGCAGCATTGCGCATCAAGGTAGTCACACATACAGGATGGGTATTGGGTATGTAAATGCCTACAGTGTGGTTGAATATTTTGTTTATTAGTGGTAACTGCCCTCCACTATAGGATCCTTTAAATCAGGGGTGGGGAACCTTTTTGTTGCCAAGGGCCAACATATTTGTAACATCGTTCGGGGGCCATACTAAATTCTCAACTTAAAAATTTGACTGCTATATTTGCTCAAACATGACTTAGGGGTAAGTTACAGAAATTGCACTTCAATTTAAAAAATCTAGAGTGCTGTATTTTTGTAGCACAAAATGGCACCTTCACTATATATATTACATATAATTACATATAGTACAGGCACCATTTTGACCACATATAGCAGTCTTATTTTTATCTAAGCTAAACCCAGAGGGGTCCAGAGAGGGGTTCACCCAGCTTCCACTATCCCTGCCACTGTCCCTGCCTTCGCAACTGTCCCTGCCTCTGTCCCTTTGTCAGCCTCAGATCTGCCCCCCACCTCCATCAGCCTACTATCAGACCCCCCAGCCTACATCAGCCTAGCATCAGACCCTCATCAGACCCTCCACAGCCTTAGATCAGACCCACATCAAGCCCCCAGCCTCAGATCACACCCCCATCAGACCTCCTAACCTCAGATCAGACACCCATTAGACCCTCCCTAGCCTCAGATCAGACTCCCAATAGGCCCCCAGCCTCAGATCAGACCCCAATACGCCCCCCAGCCTTACACCAGACCCCTATCAGACTCCCAGCCTCAGATCAGACCCCCCCAGCCTCAGATCAGCCCTCATCAGAACACCCAGCCTCAGATCAGCCCCCATCAGACCCCCCAGCCTCAGATCAGACCCCCATCAGACCCCTCCCCCCCACACTCAGATCAGCCCCAATCAGACCTCAGATCAGACATTTACAGAAAAATAAATAAAAAAAAACGACCTCTCGAGCTCCGTACGGCACTGCCACTTGGCAGATTCACTTAATCTCTCTGGTCTTCTTCCTGCCGCGCTGTACTGTAACCTGACAGCACACAGCATCCGGTCATAGCGCGAGTCTACGCGCACTATGTCCTGACACTGTACGTGTGGGGCCGGAAGAAGACCAGGGAAGGTGAGTACAGCTAGAAATGCACTGTTCTCACCTTCCTGTGCCTCCCGCATGCTAATAATGGAAGCGGTCATTAGCATTTTCATAATATGTTCTGGCAGGGGGCTGGGGGCCACATGAAATGGTCCTGCGGGCCACATACGGCTGCTTTAAATAAATCAAGGATTTACATAGTCTAGAAATGTTTACTCTGTTATTTATTAGCATATTAACAATTTGTATTTTTCATGTGATACCTGTAAGTGGCACTTGCTCCTTACTGTTTTTTTTATTTCAGTGTTGTTAGCACACAAGTAGGTAGTATATTGTAATTATACTGGTATTTTGATTATCCTTACCATCGTTATTATAAGTACCCCGATGTGTCCACATTTCCATGTATGACTCATTTTTTAACACGTTGCTTTATCATTTTTTTTCCTGTGCGTTTATAAAGTATATTATTATTATTCACATTTTTGGGCTGCAGTGACTAATTTTTGTTGACAGGAATTGAGTCTTGTCATTTACTCATGTTGTCATATTTGAAAGCACCTATATTTCATATTGCTGATTTACACACATAATTGTCCGAGATTCAAGTTCAGGTTATCTATCTATCTATCTATCTATCTATCTACATTTTAATCTTTAGCAGGCATATAATATGTTAAAAGGGAAATTACAATAAAATGGTTGTATGCTGCAGCCATGAATGGGCTAAACAAGAGACATAACATTTCATGATGGGAAGGATTCTATTTAAAGCACTAGATGACGTTCACACCTTGTGAGCCTGAAAACATTCTGCTCTCTCAGTGGCATATTACACTTGGTAAACAACCATTAAAATTCTGAGCAGAGATACATGGCTGGCAGTGAAGCCTCTCGAAACAGCAGCAGTCACCTCCATCCAGCAACATTTAATAATAGTAGATTGTACAATGATTTTTAAGCAGCTCTCAGATATAATCAAATGATTTTACAGCAAGAATCTTGCAATTCCATATAAAGGGCTCCATTTTGACCTTCTCTGATATGTTGCCATGGTGACAACATACATCAATTGTTAAACTTCTTGTTTTTCCAGAGCCGTTTTTATGTAAGACATTATCATATTGTATTGTAGGAATTTCTATAGGAATTCTTATTTCTATTTCAATATCAGAATAGCTTATAGTTTAATGATTCAGCATTTTTTTTTCTGTAATTTGTTTTTGAGGCGAAAAAAAAATCTACTTGTGATTTGAACAGAAGCCTCTAGATGCCAGCAAAGAGCAGGGGATAGCAAGGTGTGTATGTACTGATCACAGGCACATCTGGATATACCAGGTTGTTAGGCTATCACTTTTTTTCATTTTTGTGACAAGTTAAAGGGGTTGTCTCACTTCAGCAAATAGCATTTATCATGTAGATAAAGTTAATACAAGCCACTTACTAATGTATTTTTATTATTCATATTGTTTCCTTTGCTGACTTGATTAATTTTTCCATCACATTATGCACAGCATGTTTCCATGGTTACGACCACCCTGCAATCCATCAGTGGTGGTCGTGCTTGCACACTATAGGACAAAGCACCAGCTAGAGATGAGCAAATCATCCAAAATTCGCTTTGGCGAATAATTGACGAATTTTGAACATACAGTAAGCGTTGTTAAAAGTACGCAATACGTAAGCATTAGCGTATGAATCCTTAGCGTACTATTGACTCACGATTGCATCATATGCACGCACGAGGCTAGGCCACGGCGTACAGTCTTGAGAGGCAGTCCATATGAGCTAGAAAAGTAAGGTGCTAGCTATCCGGCTAAGTGCATAATTTACTAAAAAAAACACTGTACAATAAGTGCATAATAGGACACATTGCAGTACCGGAAAAAGAATACACACAATGGGCTAAAGTGCTTGAACGTTGCTGAACCTGTAAAAACATTATTGCTAAAATACAGCAAAGACATAATTATGCAAACATTTTAGTGCAATCAATTTCATATTTGCAAGCATAATAGGCTCAGATATACGTTTAAGTCTCTCCTTGTGGCTACTTGGCATGATAAAACACTGGAACAGAGTCCAAAATTCAATTGTAATACATGTGAGGTAATTTTGTAATCCAAACAGGTAACATGTAATCCACATGGATAATATAAAATAGCAGCAAATAGAGAAACCTTTTTGCAAAGGGGGCTCCCAAATAACCTGAGAAGGAGGGAAAAAGGAAAATAGGCACGCTTAGGCACAACTGGGAATTTTCTCCAGAATGGGGGGGAGTCCTGACAAGCCATGGCCATCTGGGTGAGAGTCAAACAGGGGGCAATAAAAACAACATAAACTAAAAACAAGTTCCAACTAGCTCTCACCCGTCAGGTGCAGTCCATGTTGTGGCTCCCATAGGTCCTCCAGAGGTGTCCTTTAAATCACTCAGCCAGTAGAAGGGTTCCTCAGATGAGGGACCTGAAGTCCTCCTCACTGGTACTGCTGCTGAATGACATCAGAGGACGCTCCTGCCTCCTGTAGGCCAAGCTGGCTGCCCTGGTGGAGCTCCACTGCCCTCTTCTGCCAGAAGTCGGACTTGACTGTGTCTGGGTGGTGGTCACACTGGTGAGTGCTGCAGCCACTTGTGCCTTCACTTTTCCGGATACTCCTGCCGGGACAGCAGGGGTAAGGACTTCTGGCTGCAGCGGTTGAGGCAAGGTTGCACCCAGGGAAGAAGCGCCAGCTCCCCGGGCTGCTGCTGACTTCATTTTCCAGGGTAGTTGGTACTGGTGGATCACCATGGACTGGAAAGTAAACGATGATGTCGTCAGCTGACCCAGCTGAAAGGACTGTGGTGGTGGTGGCAATCCAGGGATCAGAGGCTCCGGCTGTGGCTTCTCCCTGAAACGGAGGGTGCCATCTGTTGATTCCTGTAGGCAGCGCACACATTCTTCGCCTGGTGGTTCCTCCAGCCAAACTTCTGATGTTGCTGATGCAGGTACCAGGGGCTTAGTGTCATGCGCAGGTGTGGGGGGAAAACCAAACCAAGTGTAGGAGGGAAAGGAGATTAGGCCTAGAAACTAAGGAAGGAAGATGGACACCTCCTACAGGAAACCCTGGCTCAAATCCTGTCTATCTACCAGTATGAACAGGCCTCAAATGTAGGCAAGTTCATACACAGGAACCTAAACACCGAACTGACCCTTTAGGAGCCTGGAAACTAATGACAGGAATGAGTCTACCTGTTCCTCCAAAAGGAAGGACGAACAGGAGTCTCCCTAAGGCCTAATAACAAAACAACAGGAGGGAAAAGGAAACTTATCTTTCAATGAAGAAATGGAGGCGCCAGGATCTCAGCTGAAACCAAACTGCTGCACACCACAACAGCACTGAAGCTATAAACCGCAATGAATAGTGGGAGAAGAAGCAATAAATAGGGGAGGGACAATTACCACACCAGGAACACCTGAGGGAAAAGGGTGTGGTAAAAACCAACAACAAAAAGGGAAAACATGTCAGATTATACCACGTGTTGCTAATCGGACAGACCTCCTGTTATCTGTCATAGGAATGTCCGTGACACTTAGAAAATAAGGTAACCCTGGTAGCAAAGGGGCCTTTCAGGGATGCCATGGTGGTATATTCCACCTGATCCCCCACATACAGGCTTTGACGGGGTTGGGGCAGGTACGGCCATTTCACTGACCTGCGGCCCACAAAGTACTCCATGCCGTCCTCGTCATCCGCCAGGAAGCCACAGCCTCGCTCCACTGAAAACCATAGGATGGTTCCCTTACGCCGCTCCAGTGTAGGGTCTCCTGGCCTCAGATGGTCCAGTACTTGGATGACCCATTCCTCCACCGCATTGTTGTAGTCCCATAGGGTCTGAGCGTGGGCCGTCACTGATGCAGGCACAATGGGATTCTGCCGCATGGAAGGTGTTGTTGTTCTCCTCCTGGGCGGCGGAGTGGATGCCCCAGCAGCCTCCACCGCACCAGCCGGCACGGCGACCATTGAGTCAGGAGCCGGTGGGATTCTCTTGGCCAATTGTGACACTGTGATCTCCTCTGAATTGGACGGTGGGTCAGGGTACTCGCTACCAAACACCATCTCTCCCTACTTTGGTCGCAGTTGTTTCGCCATGCTGTGGTATCTTGTTCACCGCTGGCTTGAACTGGAGAGGAGGGCGGAGTAATGAGGGAGGAATCTTCACTCCCTATATGGGCAAATAGTTAGTTCCTGGTGGACCGGGCTGGTATTTCCTGATTCTGAGGGGGGCGTATCTTCACTTTCCTGGATTGCAGGGTGGTCATAAACATAGAAACAAGAAGTGTAGAATGTGATGGAAAAATGAATCCAGCTAGCAAAGGAATCAATATTGACAATCACAATACATTAGTAAGTGCCTTATATAATAAATGCCACTTGCTGAAGTGAGACAACCCCTTTAAATAATTGAAGATTTGAACATCCAAACAAGGTGCAACATTTATTAATACAGTTGCAAGAAAAAGTAAGTGAAACCTTAGGAAATACCTGTATTTCTGCTTTGATAGCTAATAAATGTAGTCAGATTGTTGTCTAAGGCCAAGTTCACACTGAAGTTATTTCCATTATTTATTGTGAGCCAAAACCAGGTGTGGGTCAAAAACGCAGAACAGAAAATAAAAATTAGTGTCTCTCAAAAACACAGAACAGGAGGAAATCTTTCCATTATACCTTATCTCTGAGTAGGCTTCACTATGGGTTTTGGCTCACAATAAGGGCTCATTCAGACGAAAGTATTGTTTTGCGGTATATCACCTTCTCAATACTAAGGAAATCCTGGAAATATGACAGTTGGACCCTGAGGACTGGAATTGAGGAACACTGGTCTAAGTGACAGTTATAGAGAAACACAATCTATCTAAACCAATTAAACCTCTGTGCTGTTCATGTCGTTTATTGAGCATACTGAGTAAACATTCACAGTGTTGGGAGAAAAAGTCAACCCTTGAATTTAATAACCTGTAGGTCCACTGTAGCAATCACATCTACCATACAGTTCCTGTACTTGCACAACTTTGAGGAGAAATGTTACACCATTACACCCCACAAATGTGTTTTAGTGTGATGCCTTGTGTGTACAGCCCTCCTCAGGTCCATTCACAGCATCTTGATAGGGTTATGGTGAGGGCTCTGACTTGGCCATTCCAAAACACAAATTATCTTCTTTTTCAACCATTGTTTTGTTGCACCATTAATGTCTCTTCAGCTCAAGGTTATGGACTGTTGTCATTACAGTCTCCTATAAAATCTTAGAATTAATTTTTTCCTTAGTGATCACAAGACGACCAGACCTGAAACAGCAAAGCAGACCCAAACCATTGATGTTCCCTCCACCATGCTTTACAGTTGGGATGAGGTTTTTGGTGTTGGCATGCAGTGTTTATTTTTCTCCAAAACATGCTTAAATACCTACTATCTTGTGTATACAGCGTCAATGCAGTAAAGTGTGTCTTTGTGGTTAAGAAGTGGGCGCTTATGACTGCAGAATCAGACTATACACAGTCTGTTTCTAATATCAGGTCATAGAAACACATATTTCTGCTAAGGAGCTGTAAACACAAAACAATACATTTTTATTCGACTGTTTACAAAGTTGCTTTTTGCATGCATTGAGTCCTGCAGTGGGTTATGACCTTTAAGATCCCCGATTCTGTTATTAAAGGGAACCGGTCAATTCTAATATGTTGTCCTCACTGAGGACAAAAAAAATAAAAAATACTAAAAATATTAAACATACGACTCCAGCTACCTTAATGTATTGAATTTGTTTTCAGGCCAGTAAAATCAAAGAAAGACGAAACGTGCACACAGCTAAGGTGTTTCGGGCAAACAGACTAGCCCTTAATCCTAGCATAGCTAGCCTGTTGCCCGAAATGTGTTAGCTATGTGTTCATGTCTTCTTTCTTGTATTTTACTGGCCTGAATACGAACTCAGTTTTTTAAGTTAGATGGAATTGTATTTATTGGTCGTTTTTTTTTTAGTTTGATACACTGCATTCCCAGTGATTCCATGTGAATGGTACAATTACACACAGGGGAGCTGGACTCTGTTGCATTTTATAGTGACAGACCCGCTGCAGGCTGTCACTTCTGGGCTAGTATTCAGTACTTTTACAGTACTGACAGGGTGAACCTTGCAGCATGCCCTAGCACTGCGAGAGAGATGAGTCCAATGAGACTCGCGGCCCTGTCTCCTGACCATAACTGGCAGGTTTCTTTTTCTTAGGTTCGTCATAAACACGAGGCAGGGAAGGGCAGGGCCACGAGTCCCATTGGACTCATCTCCCTGGCACAGGCTGGTGAGGTTCATCCTGTCAGTACTGTAAAAGTACTGAATTCTACCCCAGAAGTGATAGCTCACTGAAATCAGTGGGTCTGTTACTATATTATACTGCCCTCAGAGGTAGTATTCACAGTTAACAGTAGCAATCTCCCTCCTGGCTCACCCTAGGGATGTGCAGTGACTGAAGGGCGCACCCTTTCTTCCCTTGGGGCACTCTCTGGATTTAGGGCTCCTGCTTGGTGTTAGATGGAGTGCCCTTGATATAAGGTGTTTCTCTGGGTGCAGTGTGACGCCCACCCAGGCCGAGGGTACTGCTGGTAAGGGGTCGGGCCGTCTCATGGACACCCTAAAAGGGGGAAAGGGTATTTGGGAATAGTTCGTGACGCCAGTCAAGGTGTTCGGCCTAGATAGGACCGAGCGCTGACACAGGCCCCTGGGAGATAGATGTTGTGGGTCAGCGCTGATGTTAAACCCCCCTTGACTAGGGCTGACTCCCAGGGTTAGAGATCGTGGGGGGATCACTTGCCTTTGCCTTGGAGACTTGTGTGATAGAGGATAGGCACATCTGCAGCAGAAAGGATGACTCAGAGACAGCAGGGAAAACTGGAACATTCAGGTCACCGGTCGCTTTGGCCTCCTGCACTGTCAATCTGCTTGGTCACTAGCTCCTTCAGGCACTCTCCTAACTGCCCCCTGAAGACTTTCTTCCGTTTCCTTACACAGACTCCATGTGTGGACTGCTTCTGTTGGAGACTACCAGCTCACTCTCTTTCTGCAGACTCTCTCCTGCAGTCTGTTATATCTCCTCCTGCAGACTGCTATATCTCCTGCTGCAGACTGCTATATCTCCTGCTGCAGACTGTCTGCTTCTCCTCTGCTGAGCTCCTAACCTCCTCCCACTTCCTCTCCCCAGGCTCTGGGGTTGCCTAGGCGACCGGCTTCCTGGGTTTTATTAACACAGAAATGCTTTATATGCACAGAAATACATACATGCTGTAGCAACCGACCACCACGCAGGGTGGAGGGCGCTACACTCCCCCTTACACGGACCTCCCCGGACGGCTTACACATGTTGCAATTGGGAAATACAATATTTCTTATTTTTGAGCCCGGTCCCTACAAAGTTGCGGAAATAAGCTCCTGCGGAGAGGCGACGTAGCTGTCCTTGCTGCTTCACTTTATGTCATTGTTCCTGGGTCCTAGAGACTACAAGGGAACTTATCTCGGACCTAAAGTCCCTTCTGGCCGGTAGGTGTCCATGGGTTCTGCGGGAGCTGCTGAGATAGCACACTACCCTAACCCTCTACGGTCACTGTGACCCCGGGAATCTATGGTTGGGGCTGCCCGTCATGGAGGCCAGGTAGTCGACTCAGTTCGCCTCTGTCTATGGAAGTTGCAGAGACCTGGGGACTGATACCCCGCCCACAGCTGGTTCCAGTGCAAACGTTCACGGTTCGTCACCGGCAACCCTCCTTCTACGCCCCCAAACCAGGATGTCTTTCCCTAAGGAAGACCGGTATTCAATTGTAATCAGATGGGACGCGACTGCTCCCCCTTACTAAATAGGAGCAGTTCGCGTAAAATGAAAGAGCATAAGGTAACACATTATACTAGGGGTACAATACACAAGCACATTTTTCATCGTTATTTAAACATCCTAACTGTCAGCACAGTGTGTGGGTAACAGCCAACCACCTAACTAAGCTCGTCCCCGGGCACAGTGCAGGGCACACAGACCATATCACGTTTCTGTGCCAGCTGTTTTAACAAGAAGTGTTGGCCGGCAGGGTAACGAATCCGACCGCCATGTTGCAGATATTGTTGGTAATGGGTGGAGTCTTTTGCAATTCTCCGTGGCCTGAGGAGCGGGCCATGGGCTCCAAGAATCAAAACAGTTGCTGACAGTTCACTTTGTCAAGGGTTCAGCCACTTTAACGGTTTCAAAACATAAAGAGTCCTTTAAATATGGCATACAAATATGAACACATTTTAACATAAATACAATTATGGCAGATAAGTACGCACCAAATTAACTGGTTAAGTTCCTATTAATTACTCTGGTAGCGAGCTGGGGTCTGACCTCGAGTACTACGCTGAGATCTGCGTAAAGTGGGAAGGGAAGGTAGTACTCTCCTACTCCTTGGGCTCACTGTTGGCATGAGAGGTCTACTGTTGGCAGAGGGTGGACTCTCTTGATCTTGGGCCTGCGATTCTTCGCTATCCTGTATGAGTGAGTCTTCTTCCTGTGACGGCTCTAGTGTCTCCGACAGGGATAATTGCGGGAATTGCATAACCGGGACAACAATGGCATTGTTCACTTGTAACCAATCACTAGGAAAATCGCCTAAGACAGTCTGGATTCCTCTATCAACCTCTGCTTCCTGAGGGACTTCTCGGCCTTCGATTTCTTCAGCCAGCTGACTGGGACAGATTTTCAGGTTGTCTCTGGACACAGTAGCACAAGTCTTCCCGCCGTCTTTAGAGATTAGACAACTTTTACTATTGTCATGATGGGATCGTAGGACTACATATGGTTGAGCTTCCCACTGATCGTCCAATTTATGGCAACGTCTTTTCTTCTTCAGGACTTGATCGCCTGGTGACAAAGGAGCAGCAATCGCCTTTTTATTGAAGTGCTTCTCTTGTCTCTGTCGGGCTTGCTCAAGGCTTCGCTCCACACATTGCTGGACTTTCTGATATTGCAACCGTCTAGTAGTATTCCAATAACTGTCTGACTGGTCAAGCCACGTCTCTGGGGTTAGAACTCCCATCTCTTGGTCAATCGGCAGTTTCCCTGGACGCGCACGCATCAAGTACGCTGGAGAATATCCCGTTGAGCTCGTGGGAATATGGTTGTACATCTCCATCAAGTCTGGTAGCTTTTCTGGCCATCGATTTCTTTCTTCTAGAGGTAAGGTTTGTAGCAAATTTATGACCAGGTGATTCATCTTTTCGCATAATCCGTTGCCTTGTGGGTGGTAGGGTGTAGTCCGGATCTTCTTACACCCATATAGCGAGCAGAACTCTTGGAAGACTTCAGCTTCAAAAGCTGGACCTCTATCTGTCAGAACTTGGTCTGGATATCCATGGGGTCTTCAGAAGTATTCCTGGAACGCCTTTGCAGCTGTTCTCGCTGTCTGGTCTCTCACTGGAACGACCACTAGGAAGCGGGAGTAATGATCCACCATAGTCAAGGCATATGTGTACCCAGATCGACTTGGTATCAGCTTAACATGATCCAACGCCACTATTTCCAGAGGTACATACAATCGGCTGCAAGGGGGCCTTCTGATTGGCAGGATTCTTCCTCCTCAGATTGCATGGGCCGCACTCTCTGCACCACTGTTCAATGGACTGTCTCATACCCGTCCAATAGAAACGATCACGGATCACAACCTCCAACTTCTTCCAACCGAAGTGGCCTGCTTGGTTATGGTATGCCTCGAGGATCATGGGCACATCTTGTTTTGGGACCACAATCTGCCATACCAGCTCATGGGTGCGTGGGTTGATGGCTCGACGGACCAGCTTGTTCTTGAAGAGGAAGAGCTTCTTCCGTTCCTTCCACAGCTGCTGAGCCTCTGCTGGTGCATCTGGGGCTAGAGATGATCCTTCTATCACAAGAAGATATTTAATCATAGAGATGATCTGATCACCACGTTGCTTCTCAACCCAATCATGGTGAGGTAAGGGATTCAGGGAATCTTCTCGGGCTAAACCCTTCCCTCTGGTAGCAGTGGAACACTGGAACACGCCTCTATTGTAAAACGCTGGCATCTCAATCTCCTCCAGGTCAGTGGATTCTTCTCCTGGATCAGGGGGATTCGGCATACGGGACAAGGCGTCTGCATTGGTGTTCTTGGTTCCAGCTCTGTATTTGATCACGAACTCATAGTTGGACAACCGGGCCATCCATCTCTGTTCCAATGCGCCCAGCTTAGCAGAGTCCAGATGAGTCAACGGGTTGTTATCCGTGTAGATGGTAAACTTGGAGGATGCTAAGTAGTGCTTGAACCTCTCGGTTACTGCCCAGACAATTGCCAAGAACTCAAGCTTGAAGGAGCTGTAGTTAGCAGGATTCCTTTCAGTAGGGCGAAGCTTCCTACTTGCATAGGCAATCACTTTCTCCTTCCCTTGCTGTTCTTGCGACAATACGGCTCCCAGCCCGATATTGCTTGCGTCTGTATAGAGGATGAAAGGCCGATCATAGTCTGGATACGCCAAGACCTCTTCTCCCGTGAGTGCTTGCTTCAGACTCTGAAACGCTTCATCCAGCCTGTCATTCCACTCCAACGGAGGACTCTTGCCTTTGGTCTTGGTGAGGCCTACCAGGAGGTCTTGCAGGGGCCTGGCCATCTTAGTGAAGTCCTTGATGAATCTTCTATAACAGCCCACTAGTCCCAGGAACTGCTGCACCTCTTTGATGGTGGTGGGCCTCTGCCAGTCTTGGATGACAGTCACCTTATCCGGGTCCGGTGCCACTCCATCGGCACTCACAACATGACCAAGGTATTGTACTTTAGGTTTCAGCAGATGGCATTTAGACGGTTTAACCTTTAAGCCGAAGTTGGATAGGGCTTCAAAGACTTCTGCCAGATGTTGCAGGTGCTCTTCATAAGTCCTGGAATAAACAATCACATCATCCAGGTACAGCAGCACAGTTTCGAAATTCTTATGGCCAAGACAGCACTCCATCAGTCTCTGGAATGTTCCTGGTGCGTTGCATAATCCAAACGGCATACAGTTGAACAGGCAGAGCCCCATGGGAGTGGTGAAGGCGGTCTTCTCCTTATCGGCCTCTGCAACAGGAACCTGCCAATACCCACTAGTGAGATCCAAGGTAGAGAAGTATCTAGCAGACTTTAATGCAGCTAAGGACTCTTCTATGCGTGGAAGGGGGTACGCATCTTTATGCGTGACCTGGTTAATTTTTCTATAGTCCACACACATACGCATGGTGCCGTCTTTCTTTCGGACCAACACCAGTGGGGCTGCCCATGGACTACAGCTGTCCCTAATTACTCCTGCCTGCTTCATCTCAGCTAGCATACCTTTGGCACACTGGTAATGGGCAGGAGGTATGGGCCTGTACCTTTCTTTTATTGGCGGATGATCCCCGGTTGGGATATGATGCTGAATACCTTTCACTTGCCCGTAATCTAGAGGGTGTTTGCTAAAAATTTGTTCATATTCTTGGGCTACTCGGTACATGCCATCCTTCTGATGCTGGGGAGTGGAGGCAATGCCAACTTTCATACTCTGCCACCAATCCGCCAACGGTGCTGGGGAGCCATTGCCACCCGTCGTCTTTGACGGAGCCAAGGGTCCTATGCCCTGAATGTCATTGTTGCTTACAGTCAGCAATTTAGCAAGGTGTGCATACCGGGGAAGACAAACTTCCTCCTCCCCGCAATTCAGGACACGCACTGGGACCCTACCTCTTTTAACATTAACTACGCCCCTAGCGGTCATGACATTTGGCCTGTCAGCGGAGTAGACAGATTCTACCATGGCTTGGTAATCTTGTCCTCTGATACCCATGGCCGCTCTACACCAGAGGAGTGTCTCACTCCTGGGAGGGAGTATGATGGGGTTGCGATCGCTTACCCTTACACTCCCAATCTCCCCTCCTGTCACCTCTCTTTGCTGTTGTTGCACTAGGGCCTTAATTTCCCTACTGAGGGCAGTTTTCTCTTGGCGAGGAGCTGTTATGGCCAGATCCCTCAAAATGGCAAGGACCTCACCCAAACAGTGCTCAATTACATTAGTACCCAGGGTTACTGTAGGGTTGCAGTCCCCTTTTTCTACATCTACCACAACTATGCCTTGCGACTGGAGTTTCACTCGCCCCACCTGAATGGCAACCTCTTTGTAGCCCACCTGAGTCAAGGGCTGGCCATTGCTGGCTATCAACGTTAAACTTCCTTCTGGGCGAAGGGTAAACTCACTATCAGTCCAGTACCTTTGGTACAAACTATAAGGCATGGTGGTTACCTGCGAACCAGTGTCTAGGAGGGCCATGAGGGGGATACCATCCACCACTATTGCTATCCACGGCCTGCCTCCTACATATTTATTGCTCCAGTCTTTTGGTGGACCTGATTGTCTTACTCCCGGGGATTGGTCCACCTCCCCGGGGCTCGCCCATTTAAAGGACACTCCCTTTCCACATGACCAACCTTGCTGCATCTCCGGCAGATGGGACGTCCGGTGGGGTCAAACTGGTCAGAGGGTCTCCGGCCGGAACGTGGTAATCGTCGTGGTGGCAGCATCCTCCGTGGCTGGTGCCAGGGAAGGTCATCCGGACTGGAAGCCAGCTGGATCTCTTCCGTCACAGGACCTGTTTGGAGAAGCTGAACAGTTTTGCACAAAGCAGCAACACTTTTGGTGAGTTCCTGCACCTGTAGTCGCAGATCTGCAGAGGGGTCCTCAGTTTTATTTTGAGAGCATGGAGCCGGCTGCACTGGTGGGGAGGACACCGCCCCCTGGTGACACACAGTAGCTGGTGACTTTATCGGCTCGCCGTAAGCATAAGTGCATTCTCGTAGCACACGGATGGACCGGTCCTTGAACTGAGCGAAGTCCATATCCGGATTTTGCAGAGCCATCATTCGCAATTGGGCTTTACTGGATCCTGACAACAAGCCCTCCACAAACTGTTCCTTCAGCATCTTGTCTTCATTTTGGACACTATCCGGATCTATCTGCTTTACTGCCCACAGCGCCTCTTGCAAGTTAAGAGCATAGTCTCTCACCGTGTCTTGGGCTCTCTGCCGACACCCAAAGAATTGCATTTTGACCTCTGAGGCTGTCCGGGTTTCAAACGCACTTTTCAGCTTGGCAAAGACATCTTTGACGGTCTTCTTATCGATGGCCAGCCAGGATTTGACTTCCCTCTGGGCCGCACCGCTCACCTTTGTATTGTGGTAGCCATGTTGCGCCTGGGATGTACGGCATGGTTAGCGGCAGGATCGGGGCTGCAGCCGCTGCGATCGGTCTCTCTGGGCTGTTTGGGCGAGACATCTTTCTCCCCTTCTATCGATGCTGCTGGATGCCCGAGGCACTTGATTCTTCAGCAGGGTGAGCGATCGCGCTACCACCCCCTGCGAACACTTGATCGACCGGCAGGGTGAGCAGGCCTCGCTCCACCCCCTGACACTCGTTTGACCACGCAGTAGGCCGCAAGATGGCGGCCGTCTCTTCGGGATTCCCACGTGGCTAGGCCGCAAAATGGTGAACGGCGTTCTTCTGTCCCCGCGCGGTGCAGGCGTCTAGATCCTGTTCGTGACGCCAGAAGCGGAGCCGTGTGACGCCCACCCAGGCCGAGGGTACTTCTGGTAAGGGGTCGGGCCGTCTCACGGACACCCTAAAAGGGGGAAAGGGTATTTGGGAATAGTTCGTGACGCCAGTCAAGGTGTTCGGCCTAGATAGGACCGAGCGCTGACACAGGCCCCTGGGAGATAGATGTTGTGGGTCAGCGCTGATGTTAAACCCCCCTTGACTAGGGCTGACTCCCAGGGTTAGAGATCGTGGGGGGATCACTTGCCTTTGCCTTGGAGACTTGTGTGATAGAGGATAGGCACATCTGCAGCAGAAAGGATGACTCAGAGACAGCAGGGAAAACTGGAACATTCAGGTCACCGGTCGCTTTGGCCTCCTGCACTGTCAATCTGCTTGGTCACTAGCTCCTTCAGGCACTCTCCTAACTGCCCCCTGAAGACTTTCTTCCGTTTCCTTACACAGACTCCATGTGTGGACTGCTTCTGTTGGAGACTACCAGCTCACTCTCTTTCTGCAGACTCTCTCCTGCAGTCTGTTATATCTCCTCCTGCAGACTGCTATATCTCCTGCTGCAGACTGCTATATCTCCTGCTGCAGACTGTCTGCTTCTCCTCTGCTGAGCTCCTAACCTCCTCCCACTTCCTCTCCCCAGGCTCTGGGGTTGCCTAGGCGACCGGCTTCCTGGGTTTTATTAACACTATATGCACAGAAATACATACATGCTGTAGCAACCGACCACCACGCAGGGTGGAGGGCGCTACAGCAGTACAGGAGTGCAGATGAAGTGATCGTTGGATGGTGGAGTCAGTAATCAGGCCAGAGGTCAAAAGCTCAGTTCCAAGGTATATGAAGGAACAATGTTCTCTCAATAGTAGCGTAGAAGCAACAGCTACAGTGATGGTAGTTGTAGCAGGGGCGGACATACCGCGGTGCAGCCGGTTCGGCTGCACCGGGGCCCGGGACCGGAGGGGGGCCCTTTCTTCCCGGCGGCAGGTAGAGATGTGAGCGCTTCCATTTTGGAAGCGCTCATCTCTATATTCATCTGTATCGCCGTCCTTAGGACGGCGATACAGATGGATAATGCGGGGCAAGGGAGGGAGAGGCGTGTCCCTTCCCCGTTCCTCTGATAGGCTGCAGGCACTAGGCCTGTAGCCTATCAGAGGCCGGCACAGGCGGCGCGATGACGTCATCGCGCCGCCTGAGCCGTACAGCGCGGGACACAGGCCGGAAGAGGCCTGCATCGCGTCGCTGACAGAGGCAAGGAGGTAAGTATAACTGTTAATTTTTTTTTATTTAAGTTGGCACTCAGTGGGGGCACTATGGGGGAGGAGCACTATGGAGGAGAGGCACTATGGGGGCCACTTTGGAGGGGGAGCACAATGGAGAAGGAACACTATGGGGGCCACTATGGAGGAGGAGCACTATGGGGGGCCACTATGGAGGAGGAGCACTATGGGGGGCCACTATGGAGGAGGAGCACTATGGGGGGCCACTATGGAGAAGGAAAACTATGGGGGCTACTATGGAGGAGGAGCACTATGGGGGGCCACTATGGAGGAGGAGCACTATGGGGGGCCATTATGGAGAAGGAACACTATGGGGGCTACTATGGAGGAGGAGCACTATGGGGGGCCACTATGGAGGGGGAGCACTATGGGGGGCCACTATGGAGGGGGAGCACTATGGGGGGCCACTATGGAGAAGGAACACTATGGGGGCTACTATGGAGGAGGAGCACTATGGGAGGCCACTATGGAGGAGGAGCACTATGGAGGAGGAGCACTATGGAGGGGGAGCACTATGGGGGGCCACTATGGAGGGGGAGCACTATGGAGGGGGAGCACTATGGGGGGCCACTATGGAGGGGGAGCACTATGGGGGGCCACTATGGAGAAGGAACACTATGGGGGCTACTATGGAGGAGGAGCACTATGGGGGGCCACTATGGAGGGGGAGCACTAGGGGGGGCCACTATGGAGGGGGAGCACTATGGGGGGCCACTATGGAGGGGGAGCACTATGGGGGAGGAGCACTATGGGGGGCCACTATGGAGGAGGAGCACTATGGGGGGCCACTATGGAGGAGGAGCATTATGGGGGGCTACTATGGAGGAGGAGCACTATGGGGGGCCACTATGGAGGAGGAGCACTATGGGGGGCCACTATGGAGGAGGAGCACTATGGGGGGCCACTATGGAGGAGGAGCACTATGGGGGGCCACTATGGAGGGGGAGCATTATGGGGGGCACTCTGGAGGAGGAGGACGACTATGGGGGGCCCTATATATATACTGGCACTATGGAGGGCGAGGATCACTATGGGGGCCCTATCTTATATTCTGGCAGACATGGGGGCACTATGGAGAAGGGGGGGAGAGGAGCACTATTGGGGTCATTGTATAGGGGCACTAAGAGGGTTTTTTGGGTACATAGTAGGGGGCATTGGCACATTATGAGGGCACTATGGGGACATTGGCTGGCCGGGGGCACTAATTATTTCTATTGTTGGGACTATTACTATCAGCTTAGCACAGTTATTTTTGGGGAACATTTTGGTTATAATTTAGTGTCAGGGACACTTTCCTGGGTGCAGTTATTTTAATTACTGAAGGCGGTAGTATTTGAGGGGGACTGTTTCTGCAGTATAGTTTTGGGGAGCACAGCGGGCACAGTATTGGGGAGTGGCAGGATGAGGAGTTCAAGAAGGTGGAAGAATGATAGAAAAGTAGGAATCTAAGATGTCTATTTGTCAAACTCCACAGAGAGAAGAGATGGCTGGAAGAAATCATCATGGCAGTCTGGTCTGAAAGGAAAAGATGAGGAAAGAGAACATCTACATCTAAGAAGACGTCACTGGATGTAGGAGGTATGTGGACCTGTATTAGGCTACTTTCACATCTGAGTTGGTGATTCTGGCAGGCTGGTCCAGCAGAGAACAGCCTTCTGGAATTCACCGGCTCTGGCACTGCTGGATGCAGACAGAATGCCCGCCGGCCCCATTAACTATAATGGGGTCAGGCAGAGATCCGGCCACAATCTGGCAAAAATGCAGAGAATCAGCAGGACACAAACCTCTGCATGACTGAGTCTGTGTCCGGCCAATTTCTTGCATTCTCTGCCAAATCAGGTGGCCGGAACGTAGTGCTGCAGGTGTGAAAGTAGCCTTACCCTGTATGTTTTGTATTGCTGTATGTAATGTTAGGACACCATAGGTTAGGTTGAGAATTTGGTTTGGGAACGGCGGGGGGGGGGGGGCCCAAACACATTCCTTGCACAAGGGCCCTCTGCTGTCTGTGTCCTCCCCTGAGTTGTAGTACCCCCTGAGTCTGACTCCAAACACTTGGCTATCTTCCCAAGAGAACCACGTGCTATACTGGCCTTATTAACTCTTTCTGCAGTTCCCGGTCTGAGAGGTATAGAAACTTTAGATACGGATGGCCAGTCCATCTCAGAGTGTGGTAGGTGCTCGAGGCAAAAATACTTTCCACAGCAGCAAAGCCTTTCTGCCATAAACAAGCGAATACCTTGCTGTCTAAAGCTTGAACCGCCTGGATGGCACTGGACCTTTTAGGATAACTCTGCCATTGAGTACATAAACAAATCACAACATTTGACTTAATAACATTGCATTAAATCTTTGACAATAATTTCCCACTAGGGTACTGCACATAAGACCACCTACATGACTTTAAAGCCTAGAATAGGCAGGAATTTATACTGAAATACTGAATCTTTTCCCATAATACCATATATCAATCTGCTCAGCTCCTCCTGCTCTATAACATGATACCTTCAGCTCAGACAGTATGTTCAACGTGACAGGTTCCCTTTAGGTGTAGTGCCTGAGAGGGGAGGCAATCTGATAACACCCATGATACATACATCTTGTTGAATACAAATGTAAATCTACAAATAATAAACTCCCGTGGTTTTATGGCTTTCTTTGTGTAAGTAGGGCTCTTTGAATGTCACATACAGTTGTATGACTTTGGGTAAGTAGAGACTAAATGTTTTTAGACAGGTCACTGATAATATGATTGGATGGTACTATGGCAGAAGGTGGTAAACAGTGTTGGACTGAGGTTCCTAGGGCCCACCAGTAAAATTCATTCTAGGTGCCCACTGTACAGATAAAGTAACTGCAAATATTACCTCATTCCTATTTGCAAATCCCTAAAACTGCAGCAATGCACTTTTTTTTTTCAGTAGTAGCTAGCTGCCTAGGTTGTGCCTCACACTGTCTTGTAGACCCTGTCAGTATTCTGCTGACTGGCTCTTACCTTGGACTATATCTCTCTTAGGATGCCTTCACATGCTACAGATTTTGTTTGTTTGCAGAAATTTCCACGTCTGAAAATCAGTTCCTGAATTGGACTTGCAAAAACTAGGGATGAGCGAACCGAACCGTAACAAACCAGATTCGTTACGAACTTTCCCAAAAGTTCGGTTAGTCACCGAACCGAATTTTGACAAAGTTCGTAACGAATCTGGTTAAAGTAACGGCGACGCAAAATATACGCATATTTGAGAATGTACGCTAATGCGTACGCTAATGCGTACATATTCAGTTAAGTAGAGTACCTTTGACAACGCTAGACTGTATGTTCGTTACTTGAGTAGGAATGTTCGCAGACGCAGTGTATGCGTACGCTAATGCGTACATATTCAGTTAAGTAGCGTACCTTTGACAACGCTAGACTGTATGTTCGTTACTTGAGTAGGAATGTTCGCAGATGCAGTGTATGCGTACGCTAATGCGTACATATTCAGTTAAGTAGCGTACCTTTGACAACGCTAGACTGTATGTTCGTTACTTGAGTAGGAATGTTCGCAGACGCAGTGTATGCATATGCTAATGCGTACATATTCAGTTAAGTAGCGTACCTTTGACAACGCTAGACTGTATGTTCGTTACTTGAGTAGGAATGTTCGCAGACGCAGTGTATGAGTACGCTAATGCGTACATATTCAGTTAAGTAGCGTACCTTTGACAACGCTACACTGTATGTTCGTTATTTGTGCGGGAATGTTCGCATTAGCGTACGCATTAGTGTAAATTCTCAAATATGCGTATATTTTGCGTCGCCGCTGTTGAAGTAACTTGGATTTTTTCCACTTTTTTCATTGTAATAGCAACTGCAAGTAAACGAAACTATACCCTATCAGACTCCCATTATTGTAGCAGCAATTATTCAGCCGTTATAGCAAGGTTCGTTTTAGGTTCGGTTCGTACGAATCCGAACTTCACGAAAGTTCGCCGAAGCGAAGCGAACTTTTCAAAAGTTCGCTCATCCCTAGCAAAAACCCATGTGCGTGCTGTCCCATCCAAAGGTATGGAGATGATTTTCAGTTGTGGAAATTTCTGCAACAAATTCTGCAGTGTGTGAAGGCACCCTTAGCTGTGTGAGCCAGGAACACAGAGTGGCAGGCAGCAGTAAGACACGGCAAGATGATTGATGACGGGGCCACTGATGCGCCTTCAAGAAGATGGGTCCTTGGGGAGAGAGTATACTTTCTGGCCTGCCTTTGTGTCTAGAAATCATCTCATCCACCTGAGGCATCTACAGTATAATAATAAACTGGGTAGTTTGTTAAGTAATTGACTTGAGATGCTGTATTTTGTGCAATCAGTCTACTGTGCCATGTGCCACTTGTGCAGGGGGTGGCTCAGGGGCAAACCGGGGGGATATCACCAAGCCTGGTGGTAAAACAACAACATGGATAAAATCATTCATATTTCCACTGTAAAGACTATTATTTCTTGTGATAGTTACCCCTGCCCCAGGTTAGCACTTTTAGGGTAAAGGTGATTAATTTGCCGGGCAAACTAATGCAGACAGGAAGCAAAGTGAACTAAGGCTTAAGAAACTTTACCATAGTCAACAAGCCTGCCCCCGCAAACAGCATACTCCGTCAGTGAGCACTTCGGTTTGGTTTTATTTTTAAAGCATCCCCGCGTTTATAAAAAGAAACACACGCACAAGTGAGTCAGATATAGCTGCATTTCTTTCATCGGCTGTCATGCTCACAGCTAACGACGCGAGAAGCCACCCCGGCAACGGCTGAGCTGATTGTTAGAAGGCTTTAATTTCTGTGCAGATTTGCGTAAGAGGAGGGATGGAACACAAGGGTACATGAGGAGAGGGAGGGAAGGAGGAGGGGAAGTATCTTGCAGACCAGGGACACACAGTCACAAAATCACAGACATTGAGAAAAATATTTGTCCTTCCACACTGAAATAGCCACAACAGGAACCTGGGTATGCAATTCTAATAGATCGCCTGAGAATGCAAAGACTGAACGATAAATATTGTTGCATCGACTTAATAATAAATCTTTAGTCAGTGACGTTTTATTAGTTTAGTCATGCAAATTGTTACATCCTGCTGGTACTTTCTAGTAGACCCCACGCATTCATAGAAATTTACAGCAATTATGTTCATTTGGACATGATTATAAACAGGGATCCTTCCAGATCTATTAAATATCTGTTACTCAAATGTCATAGTTATGTATGTTATATGCATGTAAGGTTTAACCCTGCAAAAGCACTCCACAGCACGCACACAAGAAATATTGGAGACCACATGGAGTTTGGTGCGACTAGCTACAGCCAGCTTCATTTTCCTCAGGCAGAAAGACTAGGGCTACACAATGACCTTTTGTCTCACGACTGATTGATTTTAACTCTTGAATTAAAGCTTCAGTTCAAATTAAAGGCTTCAGTTGAATGCAGTCTTGTGGACTGCAGCTGTCTTTTAATAGTTAAAATCAATCAGTCGTGCTACAAAAAGTCGTAGTGTAGCCCAGGTCAAAAGCAAATCATGGCAACCATGCAAAATGAATCCTACGTTGTCTGCCCATTAGCTGTACAGGTTAAAGGGATTCAGAGCAGAACCTGGACATATCCCCATTTTCACCCAGACAGGCCCTCTGATATGGGCATCGGAGCATTTCATACTCCGATGCTCTCCGTTGCCCTATGTTAAATTGTGCAGGGAAAGGGCTGTTTGTTTGCATTTTTACATTGCTAGGCGGAGGCTTCAGCCTAGCAGTGATCCCAGTGATATCACCAACACTGATTGGCAGGCTTTGGCGCTTCCCTAGCTGTTTTACAGGCTACAACAACACTAAAGCTCCCCCATTAGTGCTGATATCACCTGGCTCACTGCTAGGCTAGATTGGTAGTCACTGCTAGATTCATTTTGTATCAGAAATTCAGATCAAACCCTGAACATGTATGGGCAGCCTTAAAGGCTCATTCATCTCTTAAAGAACATTTTGGGTGGCTCTTAATGAGCTTAAAAAGCTAGATCAACACCATGAGTGGAGTAAAGTGAGTGGGAGCTCACCTTTCTTTCCGGTAGCTCCAGCAATCCACGCCCTTTTCTGGGTTGTCCATTTAAACCAGAGTAGAGAAATGCCTCTTTTCCGCTTTGCCTGTAATTGACACTTTAGTGATATAAATATGACACTTATACAACTACACTGCCACATTACATTATATTAAATATGACCGCTATATAGATTCAATGGTATTTCCCATCTCATAAAACAATGCTATATCACTGGGATATGTCATCACTTTGTGTTCAGTAGGAGTCTATCTGTGCACCCCACCCCCAATCCTAAGAAAAATGGGGCTACAGTTATAATTTTTTGCCGCATCTTTTGTTTTTTTGTTTTACCTGCACAGTAGTGCTCCTGGAGAGTGGTTTTACAGAGAACTGCAACATGACCCCACTCGAGAAACTGAACGCATTGCTGTGGCTCCTTCAGTCTTAGGACTGGTGGTCTCAGAGGTACTGTAAGACCCATGCCGATTACAAAGTCTTAGCATATCTGATGCCTAATGAAATGGAGGATCCTCTGGTTGGTCCAGGTTTTGACATAATAACAGAGTCAAGCTACAACATAAGGTACATCCAAAGGTGACTCCTTGCAGTTGGGGTTTATATCTGTTTTTATTTATACTTGTTTTAACTAGTTATTTCACTGTTATAGTTTACTTGGAAATTAAAGTGGGCATAAATTTGTTGTATATAATAGGAGGGCTGGAAAAAATGTTCCCCTGGCACAAGATATTTCAGTCCAACATCAGCGTTACCTCCTTTACCGTGCCTATACTTTATCGTCATATTATACTTTTTGAGGTTAAATGGCCAAACATATTTCCATAAATAAAAATGTTAACAAAATCCATAAAAAGCCATTTTGAGAGTACATTTCTTTCAGGAAGTTTCATGAATTATGGCATACTCCATAGTGGTTTATTTCTGTCTGTAATGGGAAGAAACTGACATATTTTGATGCAAGAGTAAATATTTTTCAATCTATGAATGCTTACATGGCAAATCTATATCACATTTTCCTATCTTTACAGATGGGAACATTACACATAACGTCATTTCTTCCAAAATAGTAATTTAAAGCCAAATATGAAAGTTATCAAATGTAACAAAATATGAAAAATACCAAATGAATGTGTGATAAAGAAGAGATTAATGTAATGAAGAATGGGGATTAAAACATCATATTATGCACTTAACAGCAATGTTTTAATCAGTAGGTGACTCTCCAGAGTTGTCAAGCTTTTTTTAGCTCATAAGTATGAAAAAGCTACAGGAAGTTCAGAAGATGAAAACCAGGTGTGCTGCTTGTATCTGTGGAGAAAACATCAGATGAAGATAGGTAAGTTTAAACTTTTGTTGGATGTCAAAACAACATGTTTTAGGGCCTAACTTCATCATCTATCTTGACTTGATGTTTTTGTTTACCGATACAAGCAGTCCGTCTGACTTTCCTCTTCTTCTGATCTTCTACAAACGACCTGTCCCTGATGTCCGATCCTCAAGTGCAACAGTCCATGGTGGTTTCTCTATTATTCTGGGTGTTATGCCTCTAGCACAGCATCTACAGGTAATGCATGGAAGTGTCTACTTTCTGTTGAAGCGGTCCTAACTATTAGCACTTCCTTTTCATCTCTTGCTTTGGAGCTACAGAAAGGGATTTACCCTTGCCTGAGAAGGTCTCCATCAGGTCATCTAACTTCGAACCAAAGAGTCTCCCTGATTTGAAGAGAACAATGGGTATTGTTTGATGTGCCATCAACTGACCACAGTCTAGGGCTATATTACACTGGTCGAGGGTCGGCCAGATCAATGTTAACAAGCGTTGGTTAGTAATGATTTTCCTGTGTAACGGTGCTGCTGATTACCTGATAAATGAGCAAATGCTTGTTCATTGGGTAATTGCTTCTTTTATGCAGCCATCTTATCTGCTGCCAGCAAATAATGATTCTTTATGGGGATGAGCGATCGCTTCCTTCCTGACAATCGTCAGGCTTATCTGTCAGTGTAATAAAGCCCTTAGATCGCCCTGAGCCCGGCCGTAGAAAGGGCCATAGTCCTAGCAGATGACCTCAAACTTTGTTGAGCGGCATCACAGAGAATATCAAAGGATAAAGACAGAGACTTGGATCTCATCAGATCCATCATGGAAAACATCCTGGTGGTGGTCTAATCCAAGACCTAAGAGCTTTGGTGACATCTGTGAATGCTCTGGAGGCCTTTTCCTGAGCAGTTCTGGCCATATAACTGCGTCTCAAAGCACAATCAATCTTGTGGTCCATAGAATCCACTAGATTAGCCCACAGACACAACAATAGTGCTTTTGTAAAGCTACGCAATGGCTGTGTTCGACCTCAGGCATCTTCCACTTCGCTAGCATATACTTCTTGATATTGTCTGTGAAGGAGAACACTTTACTGAGATCCTGATCCCCCTAGGACACTCCTGTGTAATCTGCCGATGTAGCCTACTAGAAACCGAAAATCCAGAGGCTCCTTCTCGCCCAGAGGAACCAATTTCACCCAGGACCCTAAGATCCTCAGGTACTGCCTGCATAGAGGAACAGATATAACCCACAATCAGGACACCTTGTCCTGTGACATGGAATTATAATATGCAGCCGATTTGCATCTGAGACAGTCCCCTAAAAGTCAAACAACGTGGGAGGCTTGGCTCCTTTAGTTTTTGAAAAGACAATTCCCCTAACCAGAAGAAACTTACATAGATGATCCTCATATTCTTCAGAAAAGGTGTGCCACAGTCCCTGCATGACAGATGTCGCCTCTTGAAGGCATTCTCGTAAAACCTCTCACGCTGCAAACTTCTAGATTCTTCACTGAACATAAGGCACTATAAAGAAGTACATAGGTGCACATGCCAATAATAAAGAGGTAAAGAATAAATGTTAATTGGTTGATTCCTTTTTTATTTATTTTTGTATTTTTTCCTTTTTTGGCAACAATCACCCTGAGTGGTGGTTAGATGTAATATTTTAGCTTTAACACCTGTTTTCTTCATCCGGCAGATATGTCAGTAGCCATTTGATTAATGAGTCTTTTACATGGGGGATTTGAGACACAGCGAAAGTGAAAACCTGCTAGAGGTTAACTGGAGAGCCTACAAACGCAAAGGGAAGTCTTCCCTCAGCTGTGAAATGCTAAACTGATTTTCATTTACAGGCTTTTTCTGTGATTTTTGAGCATTTTCTGGTCATTAACATGGAGTTTGTATTTTAAGGAAAAAGGACATCAGTGATCAGTCTGAAATTCTTATTATCATAAGGAGTTTATTTCAAAGCATGTGGCTTCCATCAACTTAAGGTCCTTTTACACGGAAAGATAAATCGTATTAGCGATCGTAGATGAACGATCGAACGATGCAATGTAAATACCGTTTACACTGAAAGAGAAGTCGTTCACAATCTTCGTACTTTCGGTCGTTTTATAATCGTTATTACGATCGTTCCTTGCTCCTTGCCATAAGCATTACCATTACCATCTGCCAACGACTAAACGATTTTCGTTTAAACTGTAAGATTTTTCGAACGATGAACGATTAATTTATTGGCGGGACAAAAGATGCGATCAACGAGAAGCGAACGAAATCTCGTTCGTCGTTAAATCGTTACCCGTGTTTATACGCAACAATAATCGTGCAAATCCGAACGTTTGAACGATTATTTGAACGATAATCGGCTCGTGTAAAAGGGCCTTTATTGTATGCAGTCTTGTGTGGAAATTTTGTTGTGTTCACTGTCTAGGGGTTTCATAAACTCTCTCCTTCAGGTAACCCCACAGATAAAAGTTGATACATCTGGTGACTGTGGGGGCCAAAACCTATTGCTCACAAGGCTGCATTAAGTTGCTGAAAGAAACAACCTATGATCAGCTAACTGTTCAAAGATTTGCTTATTCATGCATACAGCTATGTTCACATTTTATGGACCCACAATCTGCTCCCTCATAGCTTTGCACTGAACACCATTTTTTGGATAATGAAGTGGTTGTTGGTGCAGCTTATGTGAACCATTACTACCTATTGTTCTGTAAATTAACACATCTGGTAAGATGGCAGCATGCTTCATTGGATATGGTGTATTGCAGTAGGTCCGAATGTCCATCTACAATGAATTCCAGTAGCCAATTGCAATGCATCACACACACTGTTATCCACATCCTTTAACTCTAGCATGACTGATACTTGGTATGGCTTCAGGTGAGTTGATTTCAGTATGCGTAGATATGTTGTTTTACTGAAATAAGCCTGCTGGGATATTTTTTGCACCTTTTTCCACAGGTTTCTCATAATCCTCTCACCTACAGTGGAATCCTTCAAAAGAAACCTGAAACTCAGCTCTTCAGACAAGCCTACAACCAGTGACCCTTCTGCTATACCGCTATGAGCAGCTTTACCCCGACCTACTATGTCCTTCTCCCATACCATGTAGATTGTAAGCCCTCTCTCCTTTTGTACCAGTTTGTAACTCGTCTTGTTCATGCTTAGTACAGTTGTCTGTATTATGTATGTATACCCCATATGTACAGCGCCATGGAATGAATGGCGCTTTAATAATAAATAATTATCATAAAAAATAGTAATAATCCTAGAAGTCTGTAACAACTATGGGTGTATAAACCTGATTGTGTATTTTTTTCATCAGCCAAGGATCCTGTGTTATTCCACTTCTGAACCAAATTATTTATACTGTTTTTTGCTGGAATGGGAAGTTTTGGAAACTGAGATCAAAACGATCCTGTAGAATCAAATATGTCATGTTGAACATACGCACAACACTACTGCCCTCCCCAAAGAGCACCATTGTCAAGGAAGGATAAAATATGCCTCATTCATTACATAAACTGCTCTGGTAAAATGAAAGCTCAGCTCTGATTGGCTGGGTAACAGTTTTACTGATGGATGAGGTCCAATAAGCATTATCCTGTACAAACCACAGGGAAACAAGGGGCTGTTTTTGGGGCCCATTCTGTATCTTTCTCTTTTAGCTAGCATTGATCCCCATATGATTTGCTTAACAAGAATCCCAGTCTAAGTTATGGTGACGAGAGTTCCAAAAAAGTGACCTTGTGACTATTGCAGAAAATAACACAGGGTTACATGTTTGGTCTGATATAAATGTGCTTGGAATGGCGACATGTAATGTAACATATATAGGACAAATTATACATCTTTAGGACAGGCAGAATATATGCCCATATAATAGCCTTTATTCTGTAGACGTTATATATGAAGAGGAATTATTTTGTGCACAGCCGCGTGGATGCACATTACCAGACTATTAGAGTCTTAATTGACTACTTTACCCATGAACAAAATTTATCACCTATCCACGGGATAAATGTTTGATTGCTGATGGTCTGACCTGATTATGAATAAAGGGAGTCCTGTTTTTGAATGCAGCATACAGTGCTGTTGTAAATGTTATTTGTGGGCCGACCCCTTTTATGCATTTCGTAAATTTAGGGGAAATTCAACCCTAAGGCCCCATTCACACGACCGTATGTATTCCGTGTCCGTATAAAAACGGAACGGAAGACATACGGAATGTCTTCCATAGTGTTCCGCATTTTTGCGGACCCATTGACTTTTAATGGGGCTACGGACGTGTTTTGCGGCCAAGTATAGGACGTTTCCTTTTTTTTGCGGGAGAACTTCCGTAATATACGGATGCGGAATCCACACGGTGTGCATTCCGCATTTTTTTTTCTCCTATTGAAAAATGAATGGGTCCGTATGGTTCCGCATCTTATCCGTAAAAATGCGGATAAGATACGGAAATGAACATACGGTCGTGTGAATGGGGCCTTAGTTTTATCAGGTACATCTATCTGCTGTAGGTTTCTTCACACCTGTTCCAGTTTTATGGGCTCTTCCTGGATTTCTGTTGCACAATAAATTCAAACTAGGTTTGCCGAAATTGGCTTGTTGATTCCAGACAATTGTTCAGTTGGGTACATTTAGTATTCACTACAGAGAAACAATTCCTAGAAAACAGTACTTATGAAATGAGCGAGAGGGAAAAGTGGAGGACACTAGGCTTTTAACTTGCCCATGATAATGATGGACTTCCTTTGAAGAGCACTGGGGGCTTTCAAAAATCACAGGAGTGCATGAAGGTCGCCCATAGATTTCTGAATTATTAACACATGCTTAACCATTAAAAGAAAAAAACTATTGATAGGATATCAGTGTTATCAATTATTTACTCACAGAGAGCAACACACCACAGAAAAATTTACTTCTCTTTGCTGTACCGTCAAGGCAAACCTTGAATAAATGCACCACTTAATTGTTTCTTCCCCTTTGTTTTGCTTAGCCTGTTAATAACTATCAGTTAAGTGACCTTACTGTACACACTTTAATGGGTTTTGTTTTGGCTGCAACTAAACCCTGAATAATTTCATTATTAGGGATGCAATTTTGGGTTTTGTGGTTAAACCTGACAGAATAGTATGCAGTCTGTTATGTTGAGTTATGTTCTCTGGAAATGCCTTCATTATGTTTGTTACTTAAAAAGGTTATAAAAAATGTGGAAATAGAAGTAAGTTAGTGTTTTCATCACTAATAGATACACAGCTGCAATAACCTGTAGCTGTTCACCAATAGCATGGCACAACTGAAACAACTGAACAAATTCATTGCATCAGATTATACCTGGAAATTTGATTTATATCCATATGAGCTGCTGTATAGAAGACTACAAGTAATAGCAACCATGCCATAGATACATTTCTATAAAGAACCCAATATACAGTTGCATACATCACCCACATGCTTTTATGTTAAAAAAAGCAAAACAAAACAAACAAAAAAGAACAAAAACATATACTGTGCTAGTCCATACAGCTGAGAACAAGGCTCACAACATATGCCAGCCTGATGGAGGTCAGAAGGACACTGTATTGGCCTGTTTCTTGTGGATATGTTTGACTAGAGCTTTCCAAGTGGATACGGCAAATGGACACTACAAACGCAGTATAAATTCAGACAAATCTGCATGTTATGGTATAAAACCTGGATTAGGGAAATCAATTCATTGGTCATGAAAAACATAAGATAAAAATCCTATAGATTCATGTAAGCTAAAGAAAGAAATACTTTTGTAACATATGGTGTAACATTAAGTTTTCATAATAGCTCATACATAATGTTCTTAATTTACCTCACCATAATCCAGTGGTGTCTTGCCGCCCAGAAGCTGCTGCAAACCATTTAATGGTGATGGGCGATGATGGCATCAGACTCTTGGCACCCTCCACAGATTAGCTGTTGGAAGGGATGTGGCTCTAGTATAAGCAGCCTCTTCCTTGGCCTGTGAAGTCATGTCCATTGGTCACATGGCCTTTCAGCAAGTGAATGGAACAGAGTTGCTATACCGAGCATAGCAGCTATGCAATGAATGGCGCAGTGATTAGTATACTATAAAGAGGCCGCAGAGCTTGTCTAATTACCATGGCCTCTTCAAACAGCTGATCAGTTCATAAGTCAGGAGTTGGACCTCTGCTGATCTTATTGATGGCTTAGCAATTTATCAGAGAGATTGGATGAAATGGATGTTGAAAAACCGTAGCTGGACATACACTGTATGACCGAAAGTATGGACACTTGACAATACTTGACCATCACAACTACAGTATATTAGTTTGTTGGACATTGCAGGATTCCTACAAGATTATTGTGTATCTGTGGGAAATTGTGCCTAGTCAGCCAAAACAACATTTGTGGGGTTTGGCACTGATGATGGATTTGTAATTCATGAAGAAAAGACCGGCACTCGCTGAGATTTCTTTATAGAAGATGCTGCTTTATTGCCACATTAGTTGTGACGCGTTTCGGCACTAACCGTGCCTTCTTCAGACATAAATGTGCCAGTGCCGGTCTTTTCTTCATAATATTATCTTGGACACCATCCACAGACACGTGCACCACTACCTAAACGGAGTGCCGCCTGTATACTATAACCCGGATTAGTAATTCATTCAAAGGTATTCGACTTACACCAAACTTATCATGCAATGTCTTTATGGACTTATTTTGTGGAAACGTTGGAAGCATAAAATCACCATGTATATCTTTGTATGCTGTAGTATTAACATTACAACTCGCTAACAATAAGGAGCCTTGCCCAAACCCTGAAAAACAGCCATATCCCTCCTCCTCCAAATTATACAGCAGGCACTGTGCATTCTGCAGGTGGCATTATCTGTGCCTACATCAGACCTAAATTCATCCATCAGAATGCCAGATAATGAAACTTTTTTCATCACTCTAGAGAAGACATTTTCACTACTCCAGAGTCCTGTGCAAAGTATGCAAAGGTGGCATCTTATAACGCCTAAATCAATACTCAATGTCCGTATGGAGATTTTATAACTGTGTGCTTTATTTTATGCACCGATATGCTGTGGCTGTGAGCAAGCTCAATAATTAGGAGGGGTGTCCACATGCTTTAGCTACATAATATAGATCAACATTCTTTAACAGTAGGGATTTAAAATGTATCTTTCAAAGGGGTATCTGTTTTTTTATTCTGTGCTCTAGTAAACCAACGTCTCTATCTTACATCTGAGATAAAAAAGACATTTGAGTTCAAGACAATAGTCCCCTAAGTGGCCAAACATATAATTTATCAAATATGAAAGGTACCTGTAATCCTTCAGGTAAACCATGGTCTCTATCTGACATATGAGATGAAAAATAAGAGTGAGTTCAAGGCATATACAATAGTCGTCTATGTGGCCAAAAATGTAATCTAATATATAAAGCTGATTGTATGTGTGTGTGTGTATGTCCACTAAAGGAATCCGCACCGTCGCAGCTACAATCACAAAATTTGGCACACAGGTACGTCAGGTGACCGGGAAGGTTTTAGAATGGGTCTCAGCTCTCCAGGACATACCGTTTCTGAGATATTCCCAAAAAATGCATTAGCCAATAGAAGCCTGGTCACATGACCCTTATCAGCCAATAGAAGCTCACAGGCAGTTAATCTCCACACACACCAGGTTTCCATAGCAACCTAGCCAGTTCACTGCTGTAGGTCTGCTTTAAAGGGGCAGAGCGCTGTGCATGACACTGTTAAAGGGGTATTCCGGTTACCATAAATATAACTTATGTTTTAGACTAACTCATCATCAATCATTACCTCATTTAATGTAAATTTCACATATTTACTGTTCAGTAGTAATAAAAGATGTTTTCTTCAACTGCTACCCACTGTGTTTTCTCCTAAATTACTATGTCATTGACCTGTAATTCAGACCACCCTCAAAAGAAGGACTTAAGAGCCTCCCCCCAGGTCCCAATAAGTCACGCCCCAGACTCAGTCAGGCCACTCCCCTTCCACGCCACATCTGACCGAGATTGAAAAAATGAAGGTAAAAATCAACTTCTGTCAGCTGCAGGGGAAGGAGGGTGACTTTCTCCCTGCAGCTCATGCTCAGACTGCACAGTGCTGCCACCGGGGCCGTGCCACCGGTCCCCATGAAACCACACCCCTAAACACGAGGCCATGCCCCCTGGTTCCATGAAGACACGGAGGAGAAGCTGTCTGAGCGTGACCTACTGAAAGGGTGGAAATCCCTGTGTCTGTCCAGGCCCTGCGCCGGACGGTGGACAGGGAGTCTGAAAGCCAGACTGTCCGGCCTAAAACCAGACCTCTGGCCACCCTAGGGGCAGGCTGATGTTAGGGTGGCCAGAAGTCCGGCTTTAGGCTGGACAGTCCAGTTTTCTGGCTCCCTGTCTAGGGATGTCCACCCTTACAGTAGCTCACGCTCAGATAGCTTCTCCTCCATGTCTTCACAGAGCCAGGGGGCGTAGCCTCATGTTTAGTGGTGTGGCTTCATGGGGACTGGGGGCGCTGCTTCACGTTCGGGGGAATGGCCGGTGAGGTCTGGCTTTCTGGGGTGAAGACAGCGGCCACCCTAGCTGCTGTGGAGGTCACAGTTAAAGGGGAGGGCACTGTGGATGTTTCTGTTAAGGGGTGGGCTGCTGTGGAGGTCACTGTTAAAGGGGCGGGCACTGTAGAGGTCACTCTCGATATCTTTTAACGACACACACAAACATTAAATGAAATAGATGAAATATACCCGGGCGAAGCCGGGGCCTTCAGCTAGTTTATCATAATTTACACTATGACCCAAAGCCGCAGCACCTTAAGAAATGTGAAAAGTACCCAGAATTACCCTATTACCTTATTACCATATTTTCCAGATTTCTTCATAGGATAGCTGATGGAAATGGGAAAACTAACACATATCTTTGATTTACTGAAAAGGAAGGTATTACAAGCCCTTTTTACAGCATACACTGAACATAATCCTATTTAAGACAGGTCTTATTGCTAATAATGGATAAAAGGTCAAAGAACTATAACTTATGTGTCCCATATATTCTAATTAGTACATGTCAAAACCTGTGAGGACAAAGCCTAAATTATGTCCTAGTAGAGCTGCACTCTATGTGTGGCCACCAAAACCTCCCAAGTAGTTGGCTTTACAGGCTCATCAATTAACGCAATTTGCTCTAATAACATGGCTATTGTTGTACTTGTCTGCACAGAAGAATAATATTTCCAGGCAAAATTATAATAATCTGACATTGTTGTTAAATGCATACATGTTGGTATCTCAGTATATCTGGATTCCAATGGCCTGTGTGTGGCGCTCTATTTTAGAGTTTAAAGGGGTGGCAGCTCTGGTTTTCCTGAACCGTTGTGAAGATAACAGCTAGTTTGAAGAATCAGGGAGAAGTGGGATGCTGATCAATAGTCCTCTTAAGTAAAGTGCCTTTAAAGATGCTGGTGGGTGCATGATTGCCCTAGGTTCCTTGCCCAACCATTCAGTGCTTTCTCACGATGCGGGATGCACAATGATGACATCATCACACCTCCTGTTTTGTTCCTGTGTTATTCTGCAGTACATGTTCACTCGGGGGCAGTCGTGGCATCCTAACTACAAGAAAGAAAACAATGTTATTCTTCAGGATCATGGGCTCCTTATTATTATCAATTAAAATGCAAAGTAAATGAAAAAAGAGAAATTTAAATCAAATCAATATTTGATGTTACCACCCTTTGCCTGCAAAACAGCATCAGTTCTTCTAGGTACACTTTCACACAGTTTTTGAAGGAACTCGGGAGGGAGGTTGCTCCATACATCTTGGAAAACTAACCACAGAGCTTCTGGGGATGTAGGATTCATCAAATCAGTCTTTCTTTTCATGTAATCCCAGACCGACTTGATAATGGTATCATCAGATCTCTGTAGGGGGCAGGTGCAGTCTTGTCGTCATCTTGTGTGGTACTCGTGTTTTTGGTGCATGTTGTATAACACTGTTTTATGGGGTAGTATGTGTGGCACATAGTGTGTGGTGCTATTATATTCAAGGACATAGTGTGTCACACTGTTATATAAAGGGGGCACAATGTAGGTCGCTATTACATTCTGAGGTCAGAGTTTTCGGTGCTAGTAGCTTTAGGGGGTACAGAATGTAGAGCTGTTTCAGTTCTATAGTTTTCAAGGGCATTTGTGTGTAGCAGCATTATATTTAGGGGCACACTGTTTGGGGCTTTTATATTCAGGAGACATGGTGTGTACCAGTAAAATAAACAGGGGGCACAATATTTGTATAATATTCAGAGGGCATGTTGTGTAGTGGTATAATGCTAGTTAGAGGTTACAATGTTTGGTGCTATGATATCCAACATGAACAATGTTTAGCATTGATGAGTTCAGAGGTCTCTGTGTGTAGCAGCATAATATTAAGGGAGTAGAATATTAAGGGGATATTGTGTGTATCAGTATAATATTCAGGGGGCACAGTTTTGATGTTATTATATTCAAGGGGTACCATGTGTGGCAGTATAATATTTAGAGGGCACAATGCTATTATATTGAGGTGACATGGTGTGTAGAGACACAATTTTTGGTACTATTATATGCGAGGTGCATTGTGTAAGCCATTGAGGATTTTTTATTTTTATAGTATATTTCAGATATGCAGCAGAAAGCAAGAGGCCAAAGACATCAGAGGCAAATTCTGCAGAAAGAAGTAGTGCAAGGGAAAGTTCTCATGGCAGAAGGACTGAAGGTCCAACTGGAGAACATGTCATCTCTGAGTATCTCAATGTCATTGATTATTCTAACTTTGAGTCACATCCTATGTAAACATGACTAAACCACACCTAGTCTGGGGGGGGGGGTATCAAGACAAATGCCACATCTATGGCCCTCTATACACCAGAAAGTCAAATCTAGAGCAGCTATGAGCTGGCATAGATATGAGCTATAATGTATGCCAGTTTCTGGTGTAAATATAGCAAATTTGACATGCAGCAAGAGGCCACAGCCCTCCTCCTAAGCAATGCCTGTGCCATTTCCCCCCTTTGAGAAAGTGGCAAGCATGATGTAAAAATGTAAAGAGAAGCTAATTTTTTGTGCAAAAATTTGCGACATTTTAATGACAACACGCTGATGTATTATCTATGTTAAGGTGCTCCCTATATTTATATCACCTATTAGTTGACTTAATTTATGCCGTAATTTTGCTCCAAAGTTTGGGTGCATTTAGACCATGCTCCTTTCTCGATTAAGCCACACCACTCTCCCCCTGTAAGTCGTCGTCCTTGTCAGACAAGTTGTAAATATTGTCTATTGTAAAATACTTAATGCATACCTCCAATTATGAAACAACGTTCAATAAATGTATAGTGAAAGTGAATATAAGGAACTTTGTAATATATCTTGTTAAAGAAAAATGCTTCTATTTGATTTATTTTAGTCGCTTTATTACACTTATCACTTTTAACTCTACTATATGAGTAGTATAAGGCTCTATTAGGACTCTACTAAATATAGTATGATAAAGCTCTACCACTGTTCAGAGTAAGGAAATAAATTGCTTACTACTGTAGCTGGTAGCAGCCTCCTCATATGTCCTCCTTTCTTCATAAACGTTTATGTGTGAGGCTAGAGACTAAGGGAGGAGATGGTAAAGATAACAGGGCAAGTAAAGGGAAAAAGGATGAAAGAAGCATGAGAATCTGAGGGGAAAGCACAATTTATTAATATGATATATTACAAAGTTTATTACATTCACCTGTTTTTTTCATTTATAAAAATGTGGTTATAACTGGAGGCACACTCTACTAAAAGTAATGTGACGCAAGTGCAAATTGCTCTAACATTTGTCACATTCTGGTTCTGGTAAGGAATAATCTATGTAATGAACTTGGTTTGAGTACTGTATTTACGTTATGAGCTCAGCTTGTTGTACTTATGTAACGAGCTTGGTTTTGATATTGTATTTATGTATTGAACTTGGTTCTGGCACTGTAACTGTTAAACCTACACCTGATACTCTACTGGTACAGTTAACACTGAAGATTTGAATTTAGGGGGTGTAAAAAAATGTGAGAGATTGGCTGTGGTGTTCTGTGCATGCTACACATCTCTTCTCAGCTTCTTGCATCTAAGTGAATTGGCTGTGTATGCCTATGTACAGTATGTGGGCATATGGATAACTTTAAAGAAGCACTACCACAAAATTTGTATTCTCTGACCTGTTAGAAAAGTACATAATCTGTAGTGAAGGCAGTCTTCTTACCAATGACTGTATTTGTGAATTATAACCTCCCTTCTGATCCTCAACTGTGTTATGTGACAAACACTCTGACTCTCCAAATAACACAGCATCTTATGTGTGGACAGGAAGTCAGTTTCTCTATATATTCCTATAGAAGTCTCCATGTGAATCTCATAGGAATGAATAGAGAAGTACAGTAAATGTGAAAAAAGTGAATGTGGGTAAGTAGGTATGGACCATAGATGTAATTATATTCATAGTGTGGCAAATATGTAAAAAAAAAATGTAAATCCCAGACTGTATGATGCACACAACTTTTGTAAAATGTGCAACATTACTGTTAAAGGGGTTCTCCAAGTTAAATTTATTGATGACGTATTCTCAGGATAGGCCATCAATATCAGATCAGTGGGAGTCCTAACCACCCCATTCATTTCAATGTGAAGAATCCTATAGACTTGTATGGCAGTGATCCTTCCTATTGAAATAAATGCGATGGTTAGATGGTTATACTCACCGCTACCCATGTTATGACCAGCATGTAAACAATGAAGAGGAGGCAGTGCTGGTACTGCGTGCGCCTCTTCTTCAATCAGCTGATCGGCGGGGGTGCTGGGTGTCAGACCCACGCCGATCTGATATTGATGACCTATCCTGAGGATAGGTTATGAATACATTTAACTTGGGGAACCCCTTTAACTGCATACATATCTATTTATATTATATTTTAATGTATAGTGTATTTGAAATATTAGCAGGTATCATGCAAGCAAAGTAGGGAACTTGTTAAAATTTCAATCCCACCTCTGAAGTGGCTGGCTCTACCAGAGATATCCATGGTAATCCTAAATGTTTCCTAGACCTGGTCAATAAAGGATGTCAAGTTACTGTACAAGTTTAGAGGTAGTGGATTGGCATTTAAAACAATTACAGAGGGTAGAGATTGCCGATAACCTAGCTGGGTGTTTAGCTTTTGTATGGAGTTCTTTGTATATTGCTGTTTAATACATACCTTCGGTTGTGCTCTCTGACATCAAGATGTAAAAGTCATAGAACCATATTATCATTCATTGTTCTAATTACTTCTGTATTGGGTCAGGGTTTTACTGGAATAAAAATTACATCATGTTCCTAATACATTTACTCATCAATGAAATGTTGTGCCCTTAAGTTCAACACCTTCATGTAATGTAGTGCAGGCTCTTTAATGGGAAAAAAAATAAAGGGACATGAATATTTTCTTAGTAGTAATTTGTATTTATTGTAACATAGAAGAGGAACACACAGTTTAAATGGATAGTGACCGTAGTTTTAGCATTTTTGATTATAGCTCTTTCTAAAAATCTCATGGTTATGATGCCTGCTGATGGGCCTCTGATGTTGGCAATCCAAGGAAAGAAGGGATTCAGGACTTAGACCAGTGATGGCGAACCTTTTACAGACTTAGTGCCCAAACTGTAACCCAAAACCCACTTATTTATCGCAAAGTGCAAACAGGGCAATTTACCCTGAGCACTACAGTCCAATATAGTAAATCTTCCATGTACTTTATCATTTACCTATAATAGCCTGCCCACATTTAGTGTGCTCTCTGTGCCATTCATAGTCCCGTTCTGCCTGTGCTGATGAATGGCAGGAAAAGTCTAAGGTATGTTGGTATGGCTTAGACCTTTTCCAGGGCGTGGGTGAGGGCTCTTAGTGCCAACTCTGGCACCTGTGCCATAGGTTCGCCATCACTGACTTAGACATTGGTTAATTATCCTCAGGATAAGTCATAAATATCAGATCGGTGGGGGTCGGACACAAGAATGAGAGCTGAGCTGCAGTATGCCGACACTGCCACAACACAGTGGATGGAGCCTTCTGCTTCTGGCTCTGTCCGCTGTATAGTTTCCTGCACCGGTGGCTTCTGTAAGCAGCTAATTGCTGTGGGTGTTGGACCCCACTAATCTGATATTGATCAATTTCTAAGTCCTAGAAAACTCTCCTAACCTACCAGATCCCTGTGAAGTAAGTAGTGCTAGCGTTATTTGACAGCTACTCGTTAGAAATTGGGCAGGATATCTGTCAGCCAAATAAGCATTTAGCTTGGGAAGCTTGCCTTTATCGGTGCCTCCATCTCTTTCATACTCTCCAATCCAGCACAGGCTGAATCACGCCGATGATCCTGCTCTGCCCCTTGATACCATTTTATGAGTTTTGGATATGGAACACAGTACTTTATTAAAAGGCAAAAGAGCCAGTTGTTCATTACAATAGAAGACTTTTCGAATCTGTATATATTCTATACTGTATCTTCTAATCTGTATATCTGTTATGTCTTTGAAAGTAGAATATGAAATTTTAACTGGATTATGAAGTTAAGAGCTAGTCTACCATGCAGTGTATATGTCTTCACACTGCAAATTTAAACTCCACTGAAGTTAATGGAAGAAATCCATGAATAATCCACACACAATTCACAAGTTAATTGAAATGCTATGGATATGAAAGCCTGATCTGCGTGAGCAAATCTGCATGACAAAAATCCCATACACTTAAAAAATCCCATATACTGTCCATTGCTGTGGATTCTGCACAGCAAATCTGCGGCATGTGAATTTAGCCTAATGTATTGTTTATGTACCATTAAATTTTTTTATTTGCATCTGCATATAGATTATTTATAGATGGATTATACATGCAGTATCATACCTTCTAGTGCTAGACATGGTTAAAGTCATCCAGAACCATATCAGCATGCTGTTTTTGTATTTCTCAGTGCTTGCATTGGTTTCCTTTAGGCTTTCTGTTTTTCTTCAAAATCCAAAAAAATGTAGGTGGGCAACATAAAGTTGAATGCAAATCACAAAAAAGTGTGGTCCCTTAGGCAAATTGATATTTTACTATAACTGTGATTTTACCAGGTGCGGGTCAAAAACACAGAGCAGATCTTTCCATTATATCTTATCTCTGTGTAGGCTTCACTAATGGTTTTGTCTCACAATAACTGATGGAAATTACTGACCAAATAAGTGAAATGTGATCTCAGCCTTAAGCATTAGGCTCCATAGCAAAATGTGGGGACACCACCATGACCACTGTCAGCAAGTTCAGAAAAGTATAGCACAGAGCGATGTCACAGTACAGGGATAATGCTGATATAATGTAATAAGGATAATGCCTACAACGATTTAGAGATGTACTGCTCTGCACTGATGAGGGGCAGTCACCCCAAAACAGCTGTCTGGAGATAAGATACTGGATTATTTATTGTCCAAGTCATGTCTCAAGGCCTAGTTAAAGTTAAAGGGTTGAACATTGACTTATAGGATAGCTGACTTATATCTGGTGGCATCAGAGGCAGAGCTTGTTAAGAGCTCATTTGCATACCTTCTTCCCTTGGAGGAAAGCACCTGATCCAGAGTGCTCTGGACCTCAGACTGGGTTGAAGGTTTATCTTCCAACAAGACAATCACCCTAAGCACACAGCCAAAAAAACACAGGAGTGGCATAAGGACAACTTAAGGAAAATCCAGCAGTCAGGTCGCGGATAAAATCCAGTTTCTTTTTTATATCCTTTTAAAATCCATAGGCTGTTCGGGGTATACAACGGTCTACACCAGGGGTGCACAACCTGCGGCCTGGGGGCCACATGTGGCCCTTGATACCATGCTGTGCGGCCCCCAGCCAAATGGTATCAGACACATATGTCTATATCTTGTGGCTGCTCACTTGTATTTTTCATGTATTTCTTCCATTAGATGGGAATCATGGGACTTAAACAAGACATTAATAGTATATACTGTGTATTCAATAAGCCATAATTACAGTATTTCAGTTGTTAATACCCCTTAATTTTATTTTTGGCCCTCGTCATTGGTTCAGTCTGGCTATGCGGCCCCAAACCAGAAAACGTTGTGCACCCCTGGTCTACACGTTTTGACATAGAGTCTTAATCATGACCACGTTCTCATTATGGGGTATTGAGTGTAGAATGAACTTTTTTAAATGGTATTTTACCACAAAGCTGCAACATAATAAAATTTGAAAAAAATGAAAGGGTCTGAAGACTTTCCGAATGCATTGTATGTCTGAGTAGAAATTGGGCATACTACTTTGGTAGTTACGACCATTAACATTTGATTGTGAGACCCAATGAAGACATGTGCAGACTGTATTCTGAGTAGAAGTGTACAGAATTTGTTAGGCCTAGTGGAAAATAAATATGTAATGCAAAGTTGACATAAAGGTGTAAAAACAATACAGTGTATAATTACTATTTCTGAAAGACAATATGTTCTTGCCCTTTTAATGCACTTACGTAGATTTGCAATACAGCATTTTACCTGCAGGTGGCCATACAACACATGTTACATCTCCAAATTGTTCACTACTTTTCTCCTTTCCCAATGACATTTCAGAATTGCTAAAGTGATCTTTTCCTTTTCAGTCTTCTGTGAAATGTTCAAAGATTTAGATAATTGCCATTGCCTTTACTCGTCTTGTCTTAATGTTCCTTTTTCTGTTTTCCAGTTGACAACGCAGGTGTGAATACATCAGCCTCTGGCTCTTGGTCTCAAAGTCTGGGTGTTGGTCACCGATGAAATTGAATTCTTTGTGAATCACAACATCTTAAGTAGGGATTTGGAAATGTCAGGGGTTGGTGTATGCACCATTGTACAAACTAAAGTAAGCACACAGATTAAATAAAAACTTGGTTTTAAAGTGGATGAAAGCATGACTAGTAACTAAAAATCTCCAAGCAGTTTCAAAGCAGACATGAAGAAGGATCCCTGAATAACATCATTGTTGGAGTTTCATATAATGTTTCTAGCTTAATAGGTACATTTTTGTTTTGAAAAAAGTCAAAAGACCTGACACAAGACAAGGGTATTGTTGAGAACCAGAAGAATTAGGCCACAGCCAGAAGTATTAGGGTGCCTTTAGGGGAGCAAGTGTTGGATTGGCAGTCGAACTGACTGCTGGGACCCCTGCCAATCATATGAATGGGGGTCTTGTGTTCCCTGTTTGAACAGAGAGGTGGTCACACATGCGTGCTCCTGCTCCATTGAACTCTATGGCACTGAAGATACTGTAGATAAATGTTTGTACTCACCCATCTGGCAGACCCACATAGTTGAAAGGAGTGACAGCATGTATGTGTGGCTGTTGGTCCATTCAAATAGTAGAACACAGGGTCCTTGCTCTAGTGATCCACCTGCTCCAGTGGTCAGATCCCCGCTGATCAGACACTTATTTCCTGTCCTTTGAACAGGAGATAAGTGTTTGCAATGGGACAACTTCTTTAATAAATGATTGCAATGAAGTATTGTTTTTTGTTAAGTTATATCACCTTTACTTTACGGAGGAAAATCAAATATTAACATACCCACATAGTATCAAAACTTTCTATGGCGTGTTAGTATTTTCACATGATTGCCTTTTTGTGCTAAAATTATGGTATATTTGTAAGTATGGAAATTCTGCACAGATCAATGCATAAAATTCTAATCTGTGATACAATAAAAAAGAACCTGTTAAGGCTACTTTCACACTTGCGGCAGCAGGGTCCGGCAAGCTGTTCAGGCGGGGGAACAGCCTGCTAGATCCGTACTAATGCTAGCCCATTGTGCCGCCGAAAGTCCGCTCTGGCCCCATTTACTATAATGGGGGCGGGCCAGAGGTCAGGCCGCAGCACAGCAAACATACCGAGAGGCAGCCAGAATAAAACTACAGCACGCCGGAACAGCCTGCCGGACCCTGCTGCCGCAAGTGTGAAAGTAGCTTTAATGGTTCAATGGTTCTTTTTTAATGTTTTACATTGCCCATGTAAAAATTAGACTGTCTTTGGTCAAATGTGTCACCTTAGATACTAAAGTCGAGTATAGTTTCGATCAGACCAACCTGACATAGAGCTTGAGACATTTAGAGACAGTCATTTTAAGCACTCAAAATTTTAGGAAATATGTCACAGGCACCACTCAAATCAGTAACACTGTTCACATTATGCCAAATAGGTTCCCCTGGTCACAGTTTTTGAGCACTGACAATCTCAGCAGAGTTTATATATGATACCTACTGATTACGCCATGATTGTCGTATGGTAAGACCCTTGTGAAATAACACTGACACCACATATTACATTTTTATTTTATTAAATATGTGGACATATCGGTATTGGATCTTTATCAAGGTGATATAATAGAAGAAAAGACACTAACAACTTGATATTGCGCTTATTAAATAGCTAGCAGCATTTACGTAATACGGTATATAGCTTTTAAATAGCCAGTTACATTGACGAACCTGCCCTGGAAAATGCAGATTCATGAGGCTAATGATAAACATGGCTGGAAATAATATTTAAAGGCTGCTAAGTACGAATTAATAGAATCTATATTGTTAGGCACAGGACTGAGCCTTTAAGCCTCCCACTGAGATGCTTTGTGGTCTTATATGTAAACAACTTTTGCGCTCTCCGTTTCCTCAGCTGTCCCATTAATATGATGAAGCTGACCACAGAATTACATGTTAGAAATGGAGACTTTAAACCAGAGAGAGGCAGTCGGATGAAATGGTTGTGATTTCAACGCTGAGTCTGATTACTGTTAGCATTTAATGGCCACTTCCCTTGATTTCTGAATGCATCCCAACCTATCATTACACATTCAAAGCGTGCTTCCTTGCAAAGTGTTATTTCTGTTACGGGGGAGCGATGTGATGCAAATTTCTAATGACGTACAGCTGTCAGATAATCACAATGTAAGCATGTTTCTTACCGCTAAATTCATTGTAGAGCATAATGGCTCATCAGACAATATTTCAATGAACACTGTATATGTATATTTAGAAGAACGTATATATTCAGGCACTTTGCTTGGCAGCTGTTTTCTGCAATAGAGAACACCTGCAAATCAGAAATATTTGTCTACATGTTTACGATAGATTTTTAAACCGTATTCATTTTTATGAATGTCAGAATAAATTATGAAAATTTGCATTTTTTTCCCAGTCGATTGGTATGGCATGGTTTTGGCCATTCCAGCCTTCCCTAATATCATAGTGGAAGTTAATATATTGCCTGTGCTATACGTATTGCAAGTGCTATAAAATGTCAAAGTGAAGAAGGTAAATCTCCAGTGAAGGAGTTAAAATAAAGACAATCCCCCTTTTTAAATACTTTTATAACTCATCAGTTTGAAGGTCATGAAGTCTGTTTGGTGGGTCAGTGGCCCCAAATTCCTAATTTTGGTTGGAGCATAGGCTCTCCAGAGATGAACTTCGGAATAAATGTGTTTCGGAAATGGGGCATTCATGTCCTGCTGTCTGGCTGAGAATGAGGATCTGGGGCCCTCATTCTAGTCAATGATGGGGGTCAAATAGGTCAGACCCCTACCTAACTTACTTTTATGACTATTCTGATTTCCAGGTCATGTGTGTATCATTAATACAATAGGTTACTGTGAGACAAGCATAGATATAGGACAAATGCCGCAAGCCCCTGAGGAGCCGAGATGGAGGATGGGAGTGGTAATGTCTCTAGCTGAAAAAGTGCATCGGAGGGGCTCTCCTCACACTGTTGCTCCCTAAGGCTGTGCATGAAAGGAGGGTGCACCCTTTCTTCGCTCGGGGCATTCCTTGATGTTGGGGCTCCTGCATGATGATAGTTGGGCTGCCCTTGGTGTTAAGGTTTTTGGTGTGGGTGCTAGGCAGAAGATGTTGGTGCGGTGAGTCAGTAATCAGGCCAGATGTAGAAAAGTAAATGTCTCATTTTACTAAATGCAAAATGAGGGTTGTAGTATATACAACAGTCTCCAAACACAATTCCAACAATTTACCGTGCAGGTTTTCCACAGTTGATTCTATATGGGTATAGGCCAGGTTTGAGAATGTGGAACTCCTTCTCTACAGAATCTGAGGCTAGCGATAACACTTTTAATTTGATAGCTGTGGGTCGATACTGGGGTGTACAGGTTCAAAATACGACTGTCATGTCTGTGGCTTTTGTTAATGGTGTATCTTACTGTCTCCATTTGCTTGGCCATTACAGATCCTGGAACTTTCTCTCTTTCTCTTACTAGGGCACTGTAGATATGTTGAGATCTTTCTCTCAGTAGATAAACTTCAGAGAAGATGATTGTCTGCAACTTTGGTCCTGTGAAGAGGGAGCACAAGGCACAGCTCTACCTTCCTCACCATACACTAGTCTAGTCTAGACTAGACTACTTTGAACTGAGCTGGCGCCAGATCTAAACAGCCCACACTTCGGCCTCCTCTAGGGGCTGTGTCAGGGTGGGTTAACTCCTTCACTTCCATACATTACCATACTGAGAATACATGGCATAAAATGACATAAGAGTACAAAACTATTTGCGAATACCCAGCTCTGGGGTACTGTACCCACATAAAATATTTTGGGTGCTGCCGTTTTCTTTAGATTCTGCTAGACCATGGGTCAGGCAGCAAGGAAGTTGCTGATATACAAATAACTATGGAACTGGAGTTGATATTTATGAAGAACTGATAATTATTTCAGCTAATAGAAAATAGGCTACTACACCTTTGGTGCTCACTGCAGGAGATCTTTTTTATCTTTTGAAACTTTAAAAAGCTCACTTAAGTCCATTTCACCATGGTGGACAATAATGTGTGCTACCTGTGCAGCCTCATAGGGGATCTATAGACAAGGGGACTCTGCCATCACTCCATACTATCAGATTGCATGTAATGGACTGAGCTTAATGTTCCATGGCTCTCAAGATGGAGTCATCCTATAAATACCACCCTACTTTCAGCAAATTAACAGTGTATGGGTGCATCCACATTTAGTGGGTATGCTTTAGAAAAGAGTGGATCTATCTGGAATCCGCAGATTGACAAATGGACTTCGCTGTGGATTTTGTTGCAGAAGACACTGCTGGTTTGCTTCAGATTTCACCCTCTGAATTGGAAAGTGTGATATCCGCGGCAGATAGCAGAAAAAATCTGTGGAAAATTTGCAGCATTTGTGCTACGCGTGGCCATAACCTAAAAGCAAATGACCCACATATTCTGCTTGCACAGGAGACACTCTGTTTCTGGGTGTACCTGTGTCCATTTCAAATTCTAAGCTACTGTATATACGTTATATACGTATGGTAGCATAAAACAATAAAGTGATCCATTCTGTCCTCAGTATCAATGCATAGAGATGTTTTACAATTTATTTTCAAATCCATAGTTTTACCTTGATTATATGAGAACCAACTACAATATAGCACATGATGCACGTGGCATCTTGGTTTCTCAACGAGTAGGAATACAATTTCATAATTGTGTAAATTCTGCAATGGAATTCCGTATCATTTATTAGGGGCATTGTGGATGTGTGCTAAGGATTTGTGAGTAAATAATGTCAGAGAAGACTGATGCACATCATGTCCTGTGCTAACATAGCAATACTGGCTGTAAGATCTATAGGAGGAAGATTTACTTCCAATACTACATAGCAGTTTCTTGGATTATTTCAGGGAAATCCTATAAAGTCGTCTAGAGACTGAGTCTGGCCATAAAACTTCCTTACTTTTATCTTGTTGCACATACAAGACGTGGCTATCAGTCTAGTAGATTACAGATGTGATAGAACAAGCAAATACTGATTACTACTATTTCTTTATGTCCTTTGACCCCAGGATGGGTGAATCTTATTTTCTTCCATTTCCCCTCTGTGTGTATGGTAGCATGAATCTGCCTCCTTTACGGTATGGCAAGTATTATAAGTGTTTTATTTGACATATGTGATAATGTATACAAATATACCTTAAAGAAATTAAATCTTTTCTTTTCTACATGTACAGCGCTGGTTGTCGTGACTTAAGGACCAGCGCAGTACATGTACGTTGTGCTGATCGGGCGGGTGCAGGAGCTGCACTCGCCCGATCAGCGGCAGGGGTCACAGATAGCCAGACCCCTGCTGCATGCACTGGCATTGGTGAAAACACCGATGCCGGTGTATTAACCCCTTGCATGCCGCGGTCAAAGCTGACCACAGCATGCACGGGGTTTGCGGAGGGTACTGCGCTGCAGTTATGGGGACCCGATGACACAGAAGCAGCCCGATGCCTTCCATAGGCATCGGGGCTGCCTTCTACAGAAGCCTGTGAGATCCAGCCCCTGAGGCTAAGTCTTACAGGCAGGCTGTCAGCATACAAGATGACAGCCAATGTATTACAATACATGATGTAATACATTGCAAAGGGAATCAGACCCCCAGAAGTTGAAGTGGGACAAAAATAAAAAGTAAAAAAAAGTGTTTTTCATAATAAAAAATAAATAAAGTTTCGTGTAAAAACCCTGCCCCTTTCCCGAAATAAAACAGATAACATTGTAAAAAATTGAAAAAAAATAAAAACAGACATATTTGGAATCGCTGCGCTGCAGCTCTATAAAAATATCACATGACCTAACCCCTCAGGTGAACACCGTAATAAAATAAAAACTGCTAAAAAAATATTTTTTGTCACCTTACATCACTAAATGTGCAACACCACATGATCAAAAAGGCGTATGCCCCCCAAAATAGTACCAATCTAACTGTCACCTCATCTGCAAAAAATTAGCCCCTACCTTAGACAATCGCCACAAAAAATCAAAAAAACTACAGCTATCAGACTATGGAGGCACTAAAACATGATTTTTTGTGTTTCAAAAATGATATTATTGTGTAAAACTTAAATAAATAAAAAAAGTATACATGTTAGATATCGCCATGTCCGTAACAACCTGCTCTATAGAAATCTCACATGACCTAACCCCTCAAGTGAACATAGTAAAAAAAATAAATAAAAAGTGTCAAAAAAGCCATTTTTTGTCACCTTATATCACAAAAAGTGTAATACCAAGCGAGAAAAAGTCATACACACCCCAAAATAGTACAACTCAAACCATCACCTCATCCCACAAAAAATGAGCCCCTACTTAAGATAATTGCCCAAAAAATAAAAAAAACTATGGCTCTCAAACAATGGAAACACTAAAATATGATTTTTTGTTTCAAAAATATTATTGTGTAAAACTTAAATAAATAAAAAAAGTATTCATATTAGGTATGGTCATGTCCGTAACAACCTGCTCTATAAAAATAACATGTGATATAACCTGTCAGATGAACTTTGTAAATAACAAAAAAGAAAAACGGTGCCAAAACAGCTATTTTTGTTACCTTGTCTCACAAAAAGTGTAATATAGAGAAACCAAAAATCATATGTAACCTAAAATAGAACCAAAAAACTGCCACCTTATCCCGTAGTTTCCAAAATGGGGGTCACTTTTTTGGAGTTTCTACTCTAGGAGTGTATCAGGGGCTTTTCAAATTTTCCCAGTGAAATCTGCCCTCCAAAAACCATATGGCGTTCCTTTCCTTCGGCGCCCTGCTGTGTGCCCGTACAGCAGTTTATGATCACAAAGCCTCACAAAGTGACTTCAGACCTGAACTGGTCCTTAAAAGGTGGGTTTTGGAAATTTTCAGAAAAATTTCAAGATTTGCTTCTAAACTTCTAAGCCTTCTAACATCCCAAAAAAAATAAAATGTCATTTTCAAAATGCTCCCAACATGAAATAGACATATGGGGAATCTAAAGTAATAACTATTTTTGGAGGTATTACTATTAGAGATGAACGAACGTGCTCGTAACGAGCACTGTACCGCTCGGCTCCCCTGCGCTCACATGGGCGCAGGCAGCCGCTTCCGTCGGGTGAGGAGGACGGAAGCGGCTGCCTGCGCCCATGCGAGCGCTGTGGAGCTGAGCGGTACAGTGCTCGTTACGAGCACGTTCGCTCATCTCTAATTACTATGTATTTTAAAAGTAGAGGAATTGAAATTTGGAAATTTGCTAATTTTTCAAAATTTTTGATAAATTTTGTATTTATTTTATAAACAAAAATGAAATATTTTTTGACTCAAATTTACCACTGTCATGAAGTACAATATGTGATGAGAAAACAATCTCAGAATGGCCTGGATAAGTAGAAGTGTTTTAAAGTTATCACCACATAAAGTGACACATGTCAGATTTGCTAAAAATGGCCTGTCCTTAAGGTGAAAAATGGCAGGGTCCTGAAGGGGTTAAATGGGTTTTCTCACTTTAGCAAATGGCATTTATCATAGTTTAGTAACATAGTAAAATAGTTTATAAGGCCAAAAAAAGACATCTGTCCATCCAGTTCGGCCTGTTTTCCTACAAGTTGATCCAGAGGAAGGCAAAAAAACCTATGTGAGGTAGAAGCCAATTTTCCCCACTTTAGGGAAAAAAAATTCCTTCCCAACTCCAATCAGGCAATCAAAATTATTCCCTGGATCAATGACCCCTCTCTAGTAACTATAACCTGTAATATTGTTACCCTCCAGAAATACATCCAGGACCCTCTTGAACTCTTTTAGTGAACTTACCATCACCACCTCCTCAGGCAGAGAGTTCCATAGTCTCACTGCTCTTACCGTAAAGAATCCTCTTCTATGTTTGTGTACAAACCTTCTTTTCTCCAGACGCAGAGGACGTCCCCTCGTCACAGTCACAGTCCTGGGGATAAATAGATCATGGGAGAGATCTCTGTACTGACCTCTGATATATTTATACATAGTTATTAGATCTCCCCTCAGTCGTCTTTTTTCTAAAGTGATTAAGCCTAATTTTGATAATCTTTCTGGGTACTGTAGTCCACCCATTGCAGTTATTACTTTAGTTGCCCTCCTCTGAACCCTCTCCAGCTCTGCTATGTCTGCCTTGTTCACAGGAGCCCAGAACTGTACACAGTATCATGTAGAGAAAGTTAATACAGGGCACTTACTAATATATTGTGATTGTCCATATTGTCTCTTTTTTGCTGGCTTGATTTGACTTTGACCTGTCCTACAGTTACATTCAATTCGGGTTATTAGAATTTTCATTTTATCACTATACAGGATGAAACATTATTATTATTATTATTAAAAGTTATCATGCTAGGACTGATGTCTTAGTAGATAAAATTTACTTCTGTTATCTGTGACTTGTCTTTAGTTCTATTATAATGTTTAGCCAGGGGGATTAACAGAGGTTACATGTACTAGCACTAGTATTGTACTTCTTATATTGACTTATCATACAAAATATTACAAGAAAACATTGTGTATGTATAGATAGTCTGTATACAAATTATCTCTCTTTCCAAAAAGAAAAGAAAGAGCCTCTAGTGCCATCATATGTAGGGAAGCTATTCTATAAGTCAATATCTGACCTTCTAAATAGATCTTCACACATAATTTAGGATTATAGCTTTAGATAGTCTGCAGCACTGTTTAAATTTTGCTGAAATGAACTGAGTAATTTCTATCAGCACCATGGACAGCACCACCAGACAATGGAGACATTATACTTTCCATTTTTTTGAAAAATTGTAGTGTATTACATCATATCCTGTACTGGTGCTATACTTTCTATAGCATATATTCAATGTATAGTAATAATGTATCATTATACAGAGTATTTTATTAATCCATAGTGGAATTAGTATATCCGGACCTCTCACCTACTATATCACGGATTATTTGTTGTACTTGTTTATTAGTTCCCCAATATTATTTTTTTTTATTGTATACATATAATTTGATGAAATGTAATTATGTTGTTATGTATCTTACTGCATACTCCCTAAAAGTATACCAAAAGGATTTTCTTTTAATATACATCACGTAAATGGATTTCAGTGGCTACATTCAACATAAATACCCCAGTGTATATGCTAAACCTAAAGTAGAGGTGTAACATGAACACAACCTTACATATAAGCAGCCATGGGAATAGAGGGGGAAAAAATAATATATATATTGAAAAAAGCAAAAAGCAGCACATATCAATATAGATTGGGTGCAATCCCCTTACGGATCGGTGACCAAGATCCGCCGTATGCAAAAACAGGAAAAAGAGGCATGTCCAAACGTTGCGTAGCAGAGCGGTACTGCTCACTGTCTTGAATGAATTTGCCCAGAGAGAGAGATACCGACTTAGTCCACAGGTGAATGCATGAAGAAGCCGGCACACTGAAACAAACCCGCAGCAAAGCAAAATGGACTAAGGTTTTAATAACCCTGTTTTTGATATGTGTTTTACCTTTTTTCATCAAATAAAGGACACTAATTTAATATATGCCTGGTTATAGATAGCATATATGCATTGCATGGACAGCAGAAGTCCAAATAATCATGATAAAGACCAGCCACTAATAATCTGCTTTTAAGAGACCTATAGAATGAGTCATCTACCTAAAAGTCCAAATCATCATCATGAATGCATGTGGAAAGAATAGCTGATAAATGTGTCAGTTATAGAATGAGCCTAATGTGAATGAAGTTGTAGTTTAAGGAAAAAAAACATAACATATGGTACCATGGTTAGCAGTTTACAGGACTGGATTAGGTTCCATATGGTAAACATTACATGGAGGAATAAGGAATATACAGCAACCAGATGGAGTCCATGTTACCTTTATTGCAATGAATATAAAACATTCGGTGCAAAAGATGGTTACATGTTTCAGACCATCCAGCCCTTACTCATAGTATAATACTCATAATGCTATGAATAAGGACCGGATGACCTGAAACATGTAAGCATTTTTTGCACCGAATGCTGTTTTATATTCATTGGAATAAAAGTTACGTGGACTCCATCTGGTTGCTGGATATTCCTTTTTCTTCCATATTATGACATTCCTCCAAGTCGTGCACCGATGTGGGTCCCGGGAAGCAGTGATGAGCTGTTTTTTTTTTTTTAACTTTGTCTGGTAAACATTAAATGATCACATGTAATGTAGGAAATAATCAGACTTATTTTCCTTTATAAAGTTAACAATGTTGTCTTATACAGACATGATAGATGGATAAAGAAATTAATGTCCTGCTAAAAGAGGTTGTTACAAAGTAGATGTGAATCTGCTGTGTCACTTAAACAGATTTGGTTTGGGGCTACACCTAAGGACATTATCTAAGTGACCTCCTTGGTCTTCACCCTTTAAAATTCTAAACAAAAATCTGGACTTCACTGCAGGGGAACCATCAGGCCACTACCTCTCGGAGTAGTCTGTGTTTGAGTATCGGAAGACCCACGAGGTTCAGGAAACACTGGTACAGAGCTCAGAGGGATCAGGCAAAACTGTAGTCAGGAAAGTCCAAGATCAAGAAAGGCAGTTCCAAGTTAGAACGGAAATCAGGCAGAGGTCAGGTCATGCAAAGAAGGGTAAAATCCAGGAAACAGGCAAAAGTTGGCACATGGGCAGAAAAACCTAAAAGGTACACCTCTGCGGGACACTAGCAAACTGGAACCTAATGCTCAGGCACATACCCCAAGGTGGTCTATCATTGGCTGGGGTGCACGTGCTGATCTTTTTAGAGCCATAGAGAGCATGTGTGCCTTACAGACATAACAGAAGCAGGTCTCAGCCTGCACAGAAAAGAGGGACACCAGCAGCGCTACTCTGACAGACATGCCCACCAGGTAGGAGGAGGGGAAGGCTAACAGGTCAGAGCTGCAAAGACACAGGAGCGCCAGAGCAGGTATTAGATATGGCGGCTATGCCCACTGAGAGGAGAGTGACAGCAGTGGGCAAGGACTGCCAAAATAACAGATATATTATAGGGAATAAGTAAAGGAAGAGGCAGCAACTACACAGAATCTTGCAAACAGGTGGAAAAGTACAGTTCAAAGAAGTTCTGTACCTCAATGTGTTTTTACCACTAAGTCTGATAAATATCATCGATAATTTAGCTGGTCTGCACTGATTCACGCAAGGTGCATATTAAAAATAACATAAAATGCCCCTATACAGACCCCCCATATAAAATACCCCTTCTTTGTGGCCTTAGCAGATGCCCCTATAGTGCCACCCAATAATGTACCAGTAAGAAGTGCCCCCATAGTGCCCTCAATAATGTGCCAGTAAGAAGTGCCCCCATAGATGCCCCCACAGTGCCCTCAATAATGTACCAGTAAGAAGTGCCCCAATAGCTGCCCTCACAGTGCCCCCAATAATGTACCAATAAGAAGTGCCCCCATAGATGCCACCACAGTGCCCCCAATAATGTACCAATAAGAAGTGCCCCATAGATGCCCCCACAGTGCCCCCCAATAATGTACCAATAAGAAGTGCCTCTATAGATGCCCCCACAGTGCACCCCAATAATGTGCCAGTAAAAAGTGCCCCCAATAATGTGCCAATAAGAAGTGCCCCCCCGTTCCCCCACAGTGCTCCTCTCCTGTATTGTACCAAAATAAAAAAAACACTTATATTTACCTCCATCAGGCTGGCAGCGATGCGATGCAGGCCTCTTCCGGCCTGTGTCCAGCACTATACGACTCAGCAGCGCGATGACGTCGTTGTGCTGCTTGTGCCGGCCACTGATAGGCTGCAGGCACTAGACCTGTAGCCTATCAGAGGAATGGGCAGGGGAGACGCCTCTCCCTCCCCTGCCCCCCACAGCACAGGCATCTGTATCGCTTTAATGAGTATGTGGTCAATGAATGGTGAAACATGCAACATCGCTAGGTAATACCCACACTTCTCATAGTTCATTATCTGGGTTACTTTACTTCCTCATGATTGTGATTAGAGATGAGTGAAGTTATCAAAAATTCACAAAGAAATTCAATATGTTATGAATTACTTTGTTACAAATTGCATTCCATTGTATGTAGTCGGTGATCACTCCCTGTCATTGAACGCCTCAAATGCTGTGTTCATTGCTGATCGCAGCATCTGACATTAAAATTAAGATCTTTCAGGGGTTAGTCAGGGTTACAAAAAAAAACATACTCATCTCATCCATTTGCTGGCGGAGAGGCTGACGCGGCCATCTTGATTGAAGAAACCCCATAAAATCTCGCATGGTGACGTGATGACGTCATAAGGCTGGCTGGGCGTAGTGACTTGGTGACGTCACACATCACTCTGTGCAAGATTTTGTGCGTTTTTTTCAATCAAGATGGCCAGGACAGCCTCTCTAAATGGATGAGTTATGGTTTTTGTTTTTTCTTTTACCGCTATTTCAGAAAAAATGGATTAGTTACCACGAAGTGCGAGGAAATTGGCAAATCAAATTTTTTCCTGAAATTCGGATCAAAATGAATTAGTTTGACTTCGATTCGCTCAACACTAATTATGATACACACACTCGTTCTGAATAGACATATAAAATTGTAGAAGGGAAATAGTTTGTGCTGCTTCTGCTCTAACTGCGCTTATTCATAAATATTCCTTTGGCTATTCTGCCTACGTGGCATCCTATATCTATATCCTTCCGGGGGATTGGGGTGCACAGTGCATCAAATGGGAGTGCTGTTATCAGTCAGTCTTCCTGAAACCAATCACAAATGACAACTTTTTGTTCACGTTACATTCAAGCCTTTTGTCAGAATTGTACATTAGGTGGATTTCCTGACATAGATTGAACAGAAGGCTCCAAAGTATGCTTCTGCATAGGTCTACAGTGGCATACATCACCCATAGGAACTCATGTTAAAAACGTAGACGGTGCATTACGGTACAGTTTCATGATGCTAGTGTATAGAGAAGCACTGTTCTTTCCTATGCAGTAAAAAAAGGCAAATAATTGTTCCATTAAGGGGTTGGCAAGAAGACAACTCAAGTTACTACGCCCTAGTAGGGAAAGCCCTCCTTTGAGCTAGAAAGGCCACCATAAGGGCTCATGCACACGATTGTGTGTGCGCCGTGACCATGCTGCAGCATGAATAACGGTCTGCAGTGCACAGGCATTGTCCATGTGCATGCTGTTTGCACATAACGATCTATTGACTTGAATGGGTCAACGATCCACAAGAGATCGTTCGCACCATAGTGCTTTCACGCGCTTCCGATCTGCGCCTCCACTCCGTACCACTCCGTATCTTGAGGATTGCGGACCCGTTTAAGTCAATGGGTTAGCATCCGTGATACGGAGTGCACACAGGCAGTGACTGTATATTGTGGACCCACTGTATCATCAAGAGTAAAAAGCGGACAGCCCCTTTAAGCAATGGTGTGCTTGTGTACAGATATTTACCATACTAGAATACTGTACAAGTACATCGATGTGAATTGCTTCTAAAGAATCACTATAAGACCCACTTCTCTGTGTGCTGGAAATACTATTTAACCAGTAACTGCCATGACGTTTTAAGCATTTTATGTACTAAACCCCATTAAACTATAATTATCTGTGCATGGTTCAGTGATATATGCAGCTGTAGACACGTGTCCTGTGTTTGTCTCTAGCATTATTGGGTATTATATTTTATTGTCCAGTTCTCCCTGTGCAGTTTGTTCTTCTGTTTCAGCCGCAGTTGCTGCATTATTGATCTCACAGATATGGTTTAAAAAGCATTTAGGTATGAGCAATTAGTTTGTGCTTAATGTAAAATGTCAAAACACAGCTATCGATCTGCTAATTGATCAATGGCTTCATTATTTCTTTCATATTTTTATATGCATGTGAAAACCAGCAAAGATAAAACCAGGCTATAAATAAAATAGAAAAGAAGACAAAGGGTTTTTTTTTTAAAAAAACAAACAAAAAAACAAAAAAACACTGATGGGATTTGTAGAGGTGACGGTATACACACTAAAACTTTAAATCTTTCCATATGCCTACGTATCACACACATCATGAAAATGAGTTGTGTTATACATTATTGAAAGCAAGTACAGTATATGCCATACTGGGTATATGGGATTTTCATGTATGCAGGATGTTTTTTAGTCTTTACTGAAAGGGAAGACACATGCAAAATTAATAAAGGCCAATGCATATGTATGAAGAAAAGTTTTTTGCTATTGTCACTTCTATCAATTATATTATTATACTCCTTGCCTAATGTTTTCTTGATGTGAGAGATATTCAAATGCAATAATGCTATCTCATTTAAATTACTGCATTTTTTGAATACTGTAGGGGGATGTATCCAACAAGCAAACTATATATAATTGTGAAAAAACAGCAAAGTACAATTGCTTCTCTAAGGTCATTACTAATGTCTCTACTCCTTGGCATTGTGTTAACACAAGTCTGAATGCTCCAGACCAGCAAGCTGCCAAAATTCTGCTTTTATTGAGGTGGTCACAATTGCTAATGATCAATTAATCAAGGGCGTTTGATTAGAAGAACCTGGCTGCTATTTCTTCTTTTGCTTCCTATGAAAGCGATACTTAATCTTTCACACACAGATTCAGTGTTTGTTAAATAAATAAGGACATAGTGTAATTCATTGTGTTGTTCATCTGAGGTTGTTTTACCTAATTTGAAAACCATCTAAGGACCAGAAGTTTTATTGTGTCCTCATATATAAAACCCTAGAAGTCAAGAAGGGTATACCTTGTTTTTCTCATTTCTTTGGATCCTCACCTGGTTATGGCTCACAATCACTGATGGAAATCACTTATCAAATACTGGCCAAAATATTGAGTGTGACTAAGACCTATGGCTTCATGCACACGGCCATTGTTTGTATCAGACCAAAGAATTCTATGGCTTGGAAAACCTGATTATTATGGTGCTGTTTGCAGTGTGCGACCTGACTAATGTAGGCTAAACAAGGGATAGAGAGTCATACAGAGGTCAGCAACAGATAGACAGCAGAATAATCAGAGGTTTAGTGAGAAGCAAAGAACAGGTAAAAGCTAGAACTATGGAACCACAAGTACCAGACAGAAGTCCAAAGGGTGATGCAGGGGAAATGTCAGAGGTAAAACTGGGTCAGCAACAGAAGTGAATTCTCAATCTAATAGAATTGCAAAGAGCAGAGACTGACGAGTAATCTATATTTGGCAATTGGTTTTATATATGCTGCCCACGATACTGTATACTAGGCAACCAGATAATACAGAGAGGTACAGCCCTCCAGGGAACATGATGTAGCCCAAGAGTGGGAGTTCTTGACACTATAATATTTCTTCAGCTTGGCACACAAGTTCTTTTTTACCAGAGATAGAGTAAAACAGAGCAAACATAGACCCAGTAGATCACATGAATATCACATGAGCATTGCAGAGGTTGAAGGGCATCACAAGGTATTAATTTATTAAGTGTGGTCTTCCATTCTACACCCTCTTCAATTCAGATGAGGTTAAAGGCACCTTAAAATTTAGAGAAGAAATGAGCTTCATTGATACAAAGAGTTCTGAGGTAAGTGGCAATGGACAGTGATCTTTCACTATGATTTTATTCAATACCCAATGATCAATGCATGGTCTGAGGGAACCAGCTTTCATGTTCAAAAAGAAGTATCCTTCTCCAACTAGGGATGGATTTAATTATGGAACCCATGAAGGCAGCTTTACTCCACACAGAGAAGAAGCAGGGTCAGAGCTTCTGTGCAAAAGAGGAGGAGGGTACTATTGGTTTGCTTAGTAACCATCCAGTTTCAGGAACATACTACCTCCAAGACAGTAGGGAGCAGGGTTAATTAAAGGGTTATTCTCATTTTAGACAATGGGGGCATATCGCTAGGATATGCCCCCATTGTCTTATAGGTGCGGGTCCCACCGCTGGGACCCGCACCTATTTCCAGAACGGAGCCCCCGAACTGAATGAGGGCGCACTGCGCATGCGCAGCCGCCCTCCATTCATTTCTATGGGGCCGCCGAAAATAGCCGAGCGCTGGCTCGGCTACTTCCGTCGGCTCCATAGAAATGAATGGGAGCGCACCGCGCATGCACGGCCCGGCTCCCATTCATTTCTATGAGCGGCGCGGGGAGCTGGGCCTGGTGGTGGCCGGACCCCCGGAAACCTGGGGTCCTCCAGGCGCAGCGCTCCCCACTCCCTTCTGGATATAGGTGCGGGTCCCAGCGGTGGGACCCGCACCTATAAGACAATGGGGGCATATCCTAGCGATATGCCCCCATTGTCTAAGATGAGAATGCCCCTTTAAGTGACACCAAAAAAGGTTGTGCAAGAATGGTGGGGGGGGGGAGTAGGTTTGGCAAACCCCCCACTTGGCTGACCTGTAAAGGAAAGCTTACTTAACTGCTCCCTACCGCTGGCTCCCCTCTCCTTATCCTCCAGGCCTGTGATGCTCCCCTTGGCTACCTCCGTGTAAACAGCCAGTTTGACATTGCTGCAGTCAATGGCCATGGAGGAGACTGTCTCCCCTTGATACATGTGACCATTTGTCATGACGTACAGCCTCTTTATACTTTGGACCACCACATCTAGTCTATTAATTATGAACAAGATATCACAAAGAAAAACATCTAATTGTAACATGTCCTGATGTAATTAGTCAGGACAGCACAACCATAGAAAATTCTAATAACGAAAGAGGTTTCAGGTCAATGAAAGAGATTGGGGTTCCCTGCAGATCCCTCCTGGACCAGCAAAATATATAAACTGCCTTCTAGTAAAACAGACAGTAAAACCTGGATCTCATCAGCTCTATCAATTTCTTATACAATATTTGAGTTGTGGAAAGCTTGGGAATAGAAGACGACATTATTCCTGTAAAACAGAATATTCCATACTCTGAAATCACCTTACTTTTTAAACCTGGGATAATATGTTTTAGATATTTTAGGAAGCACATATTAAGTTACAATTATTAGTTTTCTCTTATAGTTTTGTATTTCTTAGATCAATAAGGTTGCATAGTATAATTTTAAGATAGCTAATGTAGTGCTTTAATGGTAGACTTAAAGAAATCATCATAAAATATTAGGTTCTCAGATCTCAAATCTCATGTATCGTTTAATGCTCCAGGGTTATCAGCTATCTATATAATGTTCTGAAAGGGCAATCTAAACATACATAAATGAAACCTGAAACTGAGCAGTACTGAAAGCTACCTTTATCTTCTACGTCAATTGGAAATTCACAAATATATATTTGTGCCTTTCCACCTTGTCGATGGCAGACGGGCACAAATAATTTGCTACAAAATGCATTTGCCAAGAATCTCACATTTATGAGCGTAGCATTAACACTAGTATATTTTCTATAGTGAGCATGGCACCATTGTATTTACTTTATTGTTGGTTTCACAGATTTCACTCAGGGTCACATGACCTGTGATGTTAGCTTCCCTCCCTGCTAATCTGGTATTCGTGCACAAGCAGATAAAAGTCTGTACACGAGACGTCAATGTGCTGGCCACGTCCACCTGCTCTTCCGGCTCCTGCTCTCTCCCTGGATTCTTTCAGATAAAACATTAACCCCTTCAGCCAGAACACACACAGGGCTCAAGGCTTTACAACAGTAGCAATGAAGGCAATGAAGACACACAGGATCTGCTCTTCTCATCCTATAGACACAAAGCTGACACTGGAGGAGATCTGCAGAGTATTGCACAAGAAAGGTAGGGGGAAGTTCCTGTGTGCATCAGCAGTGTCATTGTACAGCTGGGATTTGTAGTCCTACGCATACAACATGCTGCTGAGTATTACAGCAGACATGTCACTTAGGGCAGCACTTGTATTCACTCCCTTTGCAGAGCAGGAGGGGGGAGGGGCAGAGATTGTTGAGAACCAGGGAAATGACGAAATAAATATTTTTTTTTCCCAAAACCTGCTTAACTTATATATATATATTGCTGCCCATCAGATTTACAGTCCTATATTTTTTTTTCATAACTTGGACAACCCCTTTAACCTATGGCCCATTTTATGTACCAGAATCAGCTGCTAATTTTAATGAACAAGGTGTATAATTTCCGTCAGTATTTGAAATTCACAGCATTTCTGAGTTTTATGCATATTTCTTTCCAGATACCCACATTACAGTCTATGGGAGTGTATCAAAATGAAGGGAGGAAAAAACACATCTAAATCCTGATGAAATCCTAAAGCAATACTGATGACAATACTGATGATATATCGTCAGGAATCTGTGTGTAATCCAAACCCAAAATACTGATGGATTTGTGTGAAAGAGGCCTTAAAGGGAATCTGTCAGCTCTGAAACACCCTCCAAACTACAGTAAGCGGTGTATAGTGGAAGTGTCGTCAAGACCGGTTATGTAATTTTTATCTTCATACTCACTTCCATTCTGATGCTGTGCTCCCACAAACCTGCAGTAAAATGTACTCAGTGGACTCCAGTGCTCACTCACATAATGGAGAGAACTCAAAGAAGAGTCCTCTGAATACATTTTACTGCTGGTTTGTGGGAGCACAGCGTCAGAATGGAAGCGAGTATAAAGATAAAACTTACATATTCGGATTCAGCATCATTTACACTATACAATGCTTACTCTAGTTCAGGGGATGTTTCGGAGATGACAGGTTCCCTTTAGCGCATAATGCCGTACATTTACTGCATTATGTGCAGGGAACTGTATGGAGTGGGCTGCTGCTCTGAGGTCACTCCCTGCTTGGCAGGTGTCAACTGTATATCACTGCAGGCACACACTCGCAATGATGGGGAACGGCAATTGTGCCAAACTCCGTCATTTAACCCCACAGATGCTGTGTTCAAAAGCAATTGCAGCAGGTTAGGTAGAGGGAGGCAGCTCTCGCAGTGAAATCACGGGACTCCATTCAATTACCATGGCAGCCTGGCCATTTCTGAAGCTTCCAGGCCTGCTATGGTAAGCTGCCTGCTAAACTGCACATGAGGCACAGCTCAGTAAGGAATGTGTCAGAATGCCATTCACCAAAATAGGGGAAAAGAATTAGAAGATCCCAGGTTCTAGCCCCCTAAGGGGGGTATCATTTATTAAATAAAAAAAAACACAAAAATATTAAAAGTTTAAATCAACTCCCTTTCTTGATTTTACATATAAAAATCTATAAACAATAAAAAAATTTATTATTCTGAATTATTTAAATATTTTTAAAAAAATTTCTTGTGTCGTAAATACTGTAATGAAAAAAAAACATGTGATTTGACATTTTTTGTCACCTTGTCCCTCCAAAAATTGAATAACAGTGATCACAAAGTTGTACATACCACAAAAATGGCACCAATAAAACTTACAGTTTGTCCTGCAAGAAAACAAGCCCTTATACAACTCTGTAGACAGAAATATTAAAGAAGTTATGGCTGTCAGAAAATGGAGATGCAAAGAAAATTTATATTTTTTTCAAAGGTTTTAATTTTTTTAAAAGTAATAAAACAAAATAAAACTCTTTTGGCAAATATTTGATAACGTCGTAATCCTATTGGGCTGCAGAATAAAGACGTAATCAATTTTTAGCGCACATTGAACGCTGTAATGTCAAAACCTTGGCAGAATTGTGTTTTTTTTTCAATTTTACCCCACAAAGAATTTTTACCCTGTTTTCCAATATAAGACATGATAAATCGAAAAGTGCCATTAAAAAATACATTTTGTCCCGCAAAAAATAAGCCCCCATATGGCTGTGAATGGAAAAATACAAAAGGTATGGCTGTTAGAATGTGGGGAGGAAAAGTCACTGACAGGGTCGCAGATGCTCAGTTTCATTTATCAATTGCCTCCTGAGTTGTGATAGGGAGAGCATGGACACGCCCCCAGAGCTGCAACAGAATGGACATGCTCCTTGAGCTGCCAGCTTGATATAAATCTAGCAGAGCAATGAATGTGGAGATCTCTGGATCCCTGTGAGGTACAGGGCTGGTTCTAGTTTTGTTAGATAGAGATTGTCATGTACTATATGATATCTGATTTTCATTTTTTACATTAGTCATGGGATAACCCCTTTAAGGTAGAATTTGGCATAAGTGTATTTTAGGCAATATCATATTTGATTCACTATTATATTAGAAGAGATGAGAGATAATAAGTGTGAAATACTGTATTTTTACAGACTACTTTTTTACAGTATTTAGTGTATTTCAGTAAAATACTTTATAGTACTCTTAGATCCTTATGTACAGTACCTTTGTTTATGCGTTTTCTATAAAGCTCCTTTAATGCAGTAGTAGGAAATTGTTATCATGGTTGCAAGAGTTCTTCTTGCAACAATAAAGGCTTTGAACCCTTTATCATCCCTGTGGGTTTTCAGCAGGGCCGGATTCTGTTTTTCTTCATACATTCTCTTTATCGACACGGGCCATTCTCTGGTCCTACAAGGAAGGCGTGCAGCAGCAGACCCAGGCTATTGAAGGCGTATAGAGATGTTACACTCTTAGCTCGACACTATAAAGTTAGAAGCCGACTGCACCTTGCATGTGTACTACCTCCTGTATTCCTACACATGATGCACTTCTCTTTCTCTCTCAATGTGCACTGACAGTATAATACACTTTACAGTGGTCTCTCAAGATGCAATGGCGTTGGTATACAATATTTTACATACAATGGTATTTTCTGGGCCATCAAAAGTTGAAACTAGAGTCAATACATCCGGCTGAACTAATAAACATGGCCATTTCACTGGTAAAACATCTGTATTAGTTGACTAGTAGCTCCTCTTTACAGCATAGTGCGGTACTACATGTTGGGTACTGCCCTCTGTCTCTGCCAGGATGAGCTGTTCCTTTGAATGTCAGATGAGGGTGGCTTCATGCTATTTTTCTGGTACACAGTGTAGTATACAGGACCCTGAAAAAACTGATTTCCAGCCTCCAGCATTTATTCCTGACTGTTATGTGTAAGAAGTTGCTTTATCTGTCGTAGTTATCTGCTTATTTTTCTTAAATCTCCATTTTACTTAAATCCACATTTACATTTTATCTTGGAATGACATTTTGGGGCTTTGGAACCAATTACTAGTTTCCTTAGAGCTGTGGACTCAAGGTACAAAGGTTTCACTTTCAATATACAATGGTTGTCCTGAAATTAAAGAGGCTCTGTCACTAGGTTGTAACCTATGTATTTAAATACATAGGTTACAAGTCCTAGTGACAACTTTTAAAATCATACCTTTCATGCAGAGTTCTGCGCAGCGGTCGCGTAGAAATCTAAACTTTAAAACATATGCACGCGCCGTCACTTCGCTAGTCCCGGGAGTGACGGCGCGTGCGCAGAAGAGAAGACAGCGCTTGCAGTGTCTACTGCGCATGCGCCGGGAAAATTTTAGGGCGCATGCGCATGTCTATCAAATACAGGAGGGGGCGTGATTAGAGACAGGGGACTTGCCTCGAGCCCGGGGGGGGGGGGGCGGTGAAGGAGCGGTGCTCCAGAGGAAAGAGGCCGCCCCCCGGTGCTCCGATGGCTCATTTGCATATGTTTTAAAGTTTAGATTTCTACGCGACCGCTGCGCAGAACTCTGCATGAAAGGTATGATTTTAAAAGTTGTCACTAGGACTTGTAACCTATGTATTTAAATACATAGGTTACAACCTAGTGACAGAGCCTCTTTAATGTTGTAACTGTATAACCAGTACGGTGTATTACAGAAGCGATCAAAAGATTGCCTATTAAAGTCTACTTGTGCGACAAGTAAATTGTTAAAAATGTTAAATAATGTTTTACTAAATTAAAAAAACTTTAAGTTAAAAAATATACTTTATTCCACTGAAGAAAAAACTTTTCAATGGAAAAAATTGTACAAATAAAACCCCCATCACATATTTGGTATTGCCGCATCCATAATGACCTGCACTATTCAATTATCATGTATTTCATCCTACACAAGGAAAGCTGTAAAAAAATAAATACCAAAATTGCTGTTTTTTGCTTATTTGACACCAAAAAAGTGGAATAAAAAAGTTATAACTCTTGGAATGTGACAACGATATAAAATGCTTGGTCATTAGGGCCCAAAACAGGCTGGTCACTAAGGGTTTAAAGAAACTTATCACAAAAAGGACTCCATATCAATATGTAACTGTTAAAGTGATTGTCAGGGATTATAGGAGAGGAAAAGGATCTTACACTACCACCATCCGATTCACTTGATTTGAGTTGCAATAACAAATAAAACCAATGGACCAGAGTGGAGCTGTTTCAGAAAAAAACAGACTCTTTTTTTCTCAACCTGGTTAAGCTCTTTTATTGGCAGAATTACTTGATCAGACTGAGGTTTCTTCTGTCACAGTTTACAGTGCCTACTAACGAGGTTTACAGTAGCATTAATCACACAGGTTGTAATATGAAATATAACATGTGAGTGTATTTCTAAATGAGCAGACAACATAAGAGGGCCCCTCATATTTCTATATCTTCCTCAAAAAAGTATACATTTTCAGTTCATTTTCTTCTGTTCAAGAAAAATGCTGCTATACATCAGCCTGAGCAAATTAAGAAAAGGCGATGCTAAGTCTTAAAGGGAAAGTTTTATATTTCAGTTGCAACATTTTACGTTGTAATTACATGACAGGGAAAGTCACATGCGACATGTCAGAAAATTAATTTAGACAGTCAATTTAAAAGGCAGCTATGTCTCCAGACTTTACTGTGGCACCACATAACTGGAAAATTATAGGAAGTATTTTTTATGAAAGTCTAGGAAGTTTTTAAAGCATGGTTTGTCTTCAAATATAACTAAAATGAGACCTCAACTTTAATTACATTTTACAGAATTCGGAATTTCTGTTAATATAGTAAATGGGGTTTGGTAAACAATTTAGGGCTTGAATAAGGCTCAAGCCCCTCCATCTAAAAAAAAACTGGAAAAAAAATCTCAACCATTACACAGCCAAAGTTCACCATTAAGTTCTAGCCTTGATATCTACCACTGAATTTTTTTTGCTGATTTTGTTGTTGGAGCTCATATTTTTTTTGGATACAAAGCTTCAGATTCCCCACATAGACTGGGAGAGGTGGCGGCATACTGTTAATACACTGAACACAATAGTATGTGGTAAGGTTCCATGCTTCATCTAAGAGAAATAGCCAGTATCTTGTTGATTAATGACTATCCCAAATTACAACAACAAAGCTCTGACAGATGCAGGGGAATTTATATTGAGGAGAATATTTGAAGTCAGTTTTGCCTTAGTCTGGGTTGAAATACTTTGTGCCTAATTTATGAAGCATTGCATGGTGTTTATTCAGTTTGGCACATCAACACATAAACCAAACTTATGTCTAGAACTGCTGTTCCAGTTTTCTGTGCCACCCCTGCAGGATTGACTTTGCAACTTTTCTGTGATTCATAAATCTACCATAGAAATGGTGTAAGCATAAAACAAAACCACTTTTGTATCCCCAAACCAAAAGTAGGCTGAGGTTAAACTATCACAAACTTTTGCGCAAGGCACCTCATATAACATCACTTCTGACATTGTGATGCTAAAATACTGGTGAACAAAGTTTCATAAACATCCTTGGTGTTTTTCTATTTGTTGCATTTCAACTTGGAATTAAAATTGGTTTATTGGGGGATTTTTACCATTTGATTTACAAAACATGCCTACAACATTGGAGGCAAAATACTTTTATTGTGACACAATCATATGAGTGCGAGACAGTAGTCCCGCGGGCGGGCCGAAGTGCACAGCATCATTGTAATCAATGATGCTGTGCGCTCCCGTGAGCACGATTGATGCCACTTCAGGACATATGGCCCACTCACGGGGGGGCATACGGTCATGTGAAAGGGCCCTAAGACAAATCTGCAATCTAGGGTCCACAATCTATGCCCACTTTTTTAGTCTTGGTGTAAGCAAGGAGAAGTCGCGAGAGGTCCTTTGCTACACAATCTGAGCCAGAAGTACACCTAATTTAGGCATATTTCATATTGTCATTGCACTGTAATACTTTGGACTATTTCGTCAGGTTCATTACATCAGTCTAAGTTATCATTGATTTTAATTTCTGGTTATAATGCAACAAATGAAGAAAACACCAAGGGGGTGAATACTCTGCAATTATCTGTTATCAACAGGGAAGCTGTAGTCAGCCACAAAATTCCCTTCAATTGGCCACAACAGGGGAAATCCAGGATTGTGTGCTAGCCATTGAAATTAATTGCTGTCTGTGTGTGTATTGCTTAGATGTGCAGTGTCCACACATAGAGAAGGAGGCCCAGGCAGGGTACCTAACAGCACATATGGACAAAAGTTTTCCTGATATGTTAACCCAATTAAATTAAACCAAATTTAATTAATAAATTCCTTCTCTTATCTACAATATCCTTACAATGGCTCTTTATTGATATATATAGGTCTCTAACCAAACTTTTTTGCATATTATGTTGATAGCATTCTTCCATCTCTCATGACTCATCACATATATCTAGTTGACCAACATTATCTTATTTATTTTTGATAAACTATTACTTGTGTCTTTAGTGCTATTTAGGGCTGTTCACCAGAGTACAAAAAGTGGGTACCCACTGATTATTTGACTTATAGCCAACATTTCTTGGCTATAACTAATGCTATCTATACAATATAATTTCAATTTCGGGCATCTCCATAGGAGATTTATAAGGTTACTCCTTGATTTCACAGCATTTTTAACACAGAGATTGTTGTATTTCATTTTAAGTAACTTAGCTGGTGTATTTATAAGTCCATGAGAGATTAAAAAAAAAATGAGTGACCTGTAGAACTGGGTTTATTAAAAAAGCAGATGTATTCTTAAATATATTTTTCCATTTGAAGAGTTGTAAAAGTTTCAATATCCTATGACCTTCTTCTTTTACTAATAAACTCCATCTTTTTCACTGAATCATGTAGATGTGCTATGTAGAGTTTTGAAACGTTTCAACTTGTGTGTTAGGCCAGGTTCACATCACCATTTCGTTTTCCGTTTTTCTAATCTGTCTGAAGAGCAGAAAACAAAAAAAAAACAGACCCTGTATTTTAAGTATCCGTTATGCTCAGTTAAGCACATTTTTCTTCCGTTCTAGCCATTTCTGTCTGAGATCCTTTATTTTAGACATAAAAAAAGTCTCACACAAAGTTTTTTTTTCCGTCTAAAATAATGGCTCTCAGATACAAATGGCTAAAGCGGATGCAAAATTTGCATAGCTAAGCATAATGGATGCTTAAAATACAGGATCTGTTTTTTTTGTTATTTTTTTCCATGTGAGCTGCCAAGTTTTCTGCATGTGCATGCTGAAGCTGTGACAATCATGTTATATTGCAAACACAATATGTGCTTATTTTGTCTTTAAAGAGATGGTCCCCAAATTACTGGACTTGAACTAGAACTGTTACTGTCCTTGTGGGTTCTGTGGGTCTGTTCTCTTCAATTTTATTAGACATACAGTATGATCTTGCTTTTCTCCATATTTATCAAGAGCAAACGGAGCTAAGTGTATCAATGATACATGTAACTCCATTCTTCTAGTTTATTTGAGGATGCCTCTGTGTTACTACTTGTGTCCAACCTTAAAGAAGAACTCCCGCAAAAATATTTATTCTCTGACCTGTAAGAAAGGTGCATGATATAATCTGTAGTGAATGTCATCTTCTTATCAGAGAATGTAATTGTGCGTAATAACTTCTCTTCTTATTGTAGCTGGGTCATGTGACCAACTCCCTGACCTCCAACTGACCCAGGACAGAAAGCCAGTAAATGCTCTATTCATTCCTATGGGAGCCTCACTTTCAGTCTCATAGGAATACATAGAGAATTAGACTTCCTCTCTACACATAAGTCTGTGTGTGAGTTGGTGGGTCTAATTCCTAGTCACATGACACAGATAAGAAACTTCAGGATTATATAAGTCAAAAATTCAGCCACTGGTAAGAAAATGACATTCACTACAGATTCGCTACATTTCTAGCAGGACATGGAATAATTTTTTTTGCGGGAGTTCTTCTTTAAGGTGGATTTAGACAGCCAGATAATCGGTCAGATTATTGGGAACGTACGTATGTTCTTGCAAACGCTCGTTCCTGACAATTTGTCTGTTTAAAGGTGCAGACGATCAACCAATGAACGAAGCTGTTGTTCATGCAGGCAAGTAAACTATCGTTTCTGCTGCCCAGAAACAATGCACCTGTATGAAGACGGGCAATCACAATGGTGATCTGTCATCCTCATTCTGTGGAGGTTATCGCTGCATGTAAATGCAATGCTTCACCCCCACTGAATGAGCAACCAACTCTCAGGAAGGAGCTCTTCATTCCTGACAATCTGCTGCTCATCGGCCTGTCTAAATCTACCTTTACTGTATATACACATATTCTCCATCACTTTATTGTACTTACAGAATTCCAACTTCAAAGTGCATATCTAACTATATATTTGGTCCAACACCCTACACTGCCACTGATCCACTGTTTGAGGAGATTGTGGTGTTTCTGTGAGTGTGGTGGCCTTCTCACAGCATACCAAGCACAGCACCATTCATTGTAGAGCAGATGTGCTTGTTATTGCAGCCCTGGCCATTGAATCAATGAAGGTGACATAACTGGCCTAGGAAGAAGTAGCAGTGCTCACCAGAGTGCTGTGGCCTTTTCAAACAGCTGATTACCAGGGGTGCCAGGAGTTGGACTCACACTGATCAAATATTGATTACCTATCCTTAGAATAGGACATCACTATTCTAGTCCTGGAAAAATCCTTTCATATAAAACTCCTAATACTCCATTTACATAACTGTGAGTTTCACTTCCTTAGCTGTACTAGGTAACTGTTAACCAAAGCCATCAAGCCAAAAATAATTGTGTTAAAAAATGTATACAACCAAAAATAAAATAAATCTTTATTCTAAAGTGGATATAAAAGTCAACACACCCCTTTAAAAATGCAGGTTTTTGCAATGTAAAAAAAAATCAGACTCATTTCAGAACTGTAAAATGCAAGTAAGAAAATGTCAGGAAAATCCTACTAGAACAGCTGAACTTTATATGGGGTTAATAAGAATAATAAGAATTATTAAGAATTAATAAGAATAATTTCAAATGATGGCAGCAAAATGTGATTGGCTAATTCTGAATCCAATTAATCCAATTATAAGAGGGTGTTCACACTTATGTAACCACATTATTTTATTTTTGTTATTTTTATTTCTCCTCTCTAAATGATTTCAGTTAGTTTTTAATGGAATTGTACAGATTATGGGTCACATTGAAGGTGGAAATAAATCTGAAATAATTTGTCTTGGTCTGAATTATTTAAATGGCAAAGCAGGGGTGTATAGACTTTTTATATCCACTGTAAACCCCTTCCCTTTTCAAGCAAGTGGGAAAAGTGTAGTAACCCTAGTTTAGTCAAAATGCTCCAAAATTGTGCTAATTTGCACCACTTTTCAGATAGACTTTAGACGTAGACACATTAGTAAATCTGGACCAATGTCATAAAAATGTCCAGTATGTGTAATGTATCCAAAAAATTAATGACATCCTGTGTATCTTTTAAATTTAATGGTATACGGTAGATATTTTTCTGTAAGTAGATGTCTACTGCAGTAAATGTCTTGTCCAAGAAATATTCCAGTGTTAGCCAGATTGTGAGAGGAGCCAGCATAGAGAGAGAGCAGCAGCACTGGAAGGAGCCGGGAACTTTCAGCAGAAGGGTCCCAAGGCCTGGTCCTGTCAAGCAAGTCAAGTATAAGATGGGAGTGGCAGGTGGTGCAGGGCGAAGGAGCACTGGTCTGCCCCTTGGTGCACTGAAGAAATAAATGACATACCACTAAAAAGTATAAAAGATATATCTCAGGAACAGCACAAAGGAGATACATAAATAAGGTATTGTTTTACTTATCAGGTTCAACCCCACCATGCATTATGCCTTGTTTAATGTTCCGTTTTTACGGCAGCCCAGTACTTAACGGGTCTCCTGTGCAGCGGAGAGTGGGGGCTCTCACATGAAAGCCAGGCTCCTGCTCTAATAGCCCAGACTGGCAGAAGTGCCAATCCGGGCAGCTTAACCCCTTTAGATTTGTTAATAGAAACCGCGGCATCTATATGGTTTACAGTGCCCAAAGGATACTATCTGTGATGAAACTCTCACAGTAAAGAAAAAACTATTATGCCTATATTTAATATTTTAGTGTTATACGTTACTCTAGGTTCCTGCAGTGGCGTAGCTATAGGGGTCGCAGCTGACGCAGTTGCGACCAGGCCCCCCTTGTCACTTGCGGGGCCGCACCGCCAATTAGGCAAGGTGCAGTGCGGCCCTGCGCACAGTTGGGGGCGGCAGCGGGGCAGAGGGAGATGAGCGCTTCCATTGTGGAAGCGCTTATCTCCATAGTCATCTGTATCGCCGTCCTCAGGACGGCGATACAGATGCCTGTACTTCGGGGCAGGGGAGGGAGAGGCGTCTCCCCAGCCCGTTACTCTGATAGGCTGCAGGCACTAGGCCTGCAGCCTATCAGAGGCCGGCTCAGGCGGCGCGATGATGTCATCGCGCCGCCTGAGCCGTACAACGCGGGACACAGACCGGAAGAGGCCTGCATCGCATCGCTGCCAGCTCCATGGAGGTAAGTATTAGTGTTTATTTTTTTTATTGTTGCAATCACGGACCGGAGCTCTATTGGGGGCACTGGGGGCATTTTTACTGGCACTGGGGGCATTTTTACTGGCACATGGGGGCACTGGGGGCATTTTTACTGGCACATGGGGACACTGGAGGGCATTTCTTACTGGCACATGGGGCACTGGAGGGCATTTCTTACTGGCACTGGGGGCATTTCTTACTGGCAATTTCTTAATGGCACAGGAGCACTGGGGGCATTTGTTACTGGCACATGGGGGCACTGGGGGCATTTCTTACTGGCACATAATTTGGGGGGCATCTATGGGGGTGGGACACTTTTTACTGGCACATGATTTTGGGGGGGAATCAATGGGGGGGAACTTCTGGTGCATTATTGGGGCGTTTCTTACTCGCACATAATTTGGGGGGCATCTATGGGTGGGGAGCACTTCTTACTGGAACATTATTGGGGTGAAATTTTGGCACATTATTGGGGCACTTCGTACTGGCACATTATTGGGGGGCACTATGAGGGCACTTCTTACTGGCACATTGGAAGCATTATTACTTCTGGGGCACAGTGGGGACATTAGTACTGTTGGGGGCACTATTACTAACAAGTGCACTCTGGCAGAGAATTATTAATTAGGACTTTGGGGGGCACTATTACTGTGGGGGGCACCCTGACACAGTATCAGCGCAGTTATTTCTGGGGGACATTATGTTTACACTATTACTGTCAGGGACACTTTTTGCTGGGCGCAGTTATTTCAGGACACTGTGTGGCAATAATTATTGAAGGGCACTATCTGTGTGGTACTAGTGGCACAGTACTGGGGGTGGTAGGATGATTTGTCCAGAAGACGGGAGGATGACGGAAAAGTAGTAAACTAAGATTTTTTTCTGTCAAACTGCAGAGATGAGAAATGACTGAAAAATGGCGTCTGGTCTGAAAGGAGAAGATGAGGAAAGAGAAGATCTACTTCAGAGGAGATGTCACTGGATGTGAGTGGTATGGGGCTCTGTATTATACTGGATGTAAGAGGTATGGGGCGCTGTATTAGGCTACATTTACACGAACATTGTGTTTTGCAGTCTGCAAATTGTGGATCCGCAAAAAAAAGGATGATGTTCCGTATGGCATCCATTTTTTTTGCAGATCCACTGTAACAATGTCTATCCTTGTCCACAAAACGGACAAAAATAGGAATGAACATACAGATGCAGACAGTACACAGTGTTCATTGAAGTGAATGGGTCTTCTTCTGAGCCGCAAAATATGCAGATCGGAGGCCGCAAAAACAACTGTCGTGTGAATGTAGCCTTACCCTGTATGTTCTGTAGTGATATACGTAATGTTAGGAGGGAAAAGGTTAGGGTGAGAATTTGGCATTGGAAGGGGGGGGGTTCAATTTTTGACTTGGCAGGCAGAAAAGCTAGGTGCACCAGTGCTGAAGGAAGGGGGGGGGGGCAAGCTGAACTCTTGCACCAGGGCCCATGAGCCTTTAGCTACTCCCCTGGGTTCCTGGGTATAACTACTTTGTGACTTTCACTGACTATTCAAACACTTAATATTTCAAAGTCAATCTAGAAAAGGGAGAATCTACTGGGTTGGAAGGTAATGGGGGGAGGTTAAGGCAGACAGGAATGAGAGACAGTTGTCTCACCTAAGTATAAGCAAAGGAGACAGACTTTGCAATTGCTTTCTGCCCAGATTGACCTTTAATTAACTTGTCCTGAAGAAGGCGCAGCAAGATTTTATTGCAAAGGAACCACAAATGTACCATCATTATAAATTTGTCTATTTTATTTCATTTCCAAAATCCTCAGATGACAATGAAACTGGGACCAACTTACATTGGCCAATGAAGGTATCCACTCCAGGTCAGTTAGTAGGTAGACATAAAAGAGTATGCTGTATTGGGTGGATTTATCCCTTTTATCCCTGAAGCTGTGTATGACGGTAAATGAGGACTGCTGAGTAGTCAATGTAACCATAGCCACAATGTTATATTCAGTAGATTTAGCTACTGCTTGCAAGAATTTCTCCTTGCACTTCTGGTTACCTTAATGTTCCGTGCTCTCTGGCTGAAACCAATAATTGTCAGAGTATCTGTTTCTCCCAGGACAATTGGAGATGTACTGCAAAGAGAACCTGACACCTGGAATTATTGCTTTTTTTTCCTTGGTATCTGCTTAGTTTCTCAAGATCCTCTATAGTCTTCTGTGCTCTTATAATTGTCTTGCATCCTTAATTAAAGAATAAATATTGTGACAACTATTGTTTATCTTTACAGGGTAAATAGCAAAAATCAATGTAGATGGTTATTGCTTGCCGCGATTTCATGCAAAAGAGGTGAAATGGAAATAAAGTGCAGTGCATCAAAGTTGTATGTTACTGAACGTTCATCTAACATTATTGTCATTTTTTTGGTTCACGGCAATTTATTAAGATACTTTAGTTATGATAATATATCCATTTGATCCCTTTGGTCTGATCCCCAGAACTATGATGCAGTTCGGTTGGGTGATCAGATCTGTGTTTTGGCTGTAATAGGGGCGCAGAACTAAGTGAAATTGGCCTAACCACAAGAATCAGCCTATCAAAACACACATACTCTGATGTTAACCTGTAAATATGTAGGCACTGGACTACAAGGTTTTACTAAAGGTTTTCCCATTTACATGTGATTTCTTTTGCTCATAATTGGCTCACTGGAATCCTTCACTAGTTCTAAGAATGAAGCCATGTAGGAAGACTAAAAATGTTTTAGGCTTCCTACACATGACTATCCTTTTTTGGGTCTACAAAACGTGTATCAAAATGCAAAATATGGATGCATTTTGTGTGCATCCCAAAGTTTTCGTGGGCCCTATTTTAGAAATCCCTATTCTTGTACGAAGAAAGGGAAAAGAATAGGACTTGTTCTATAATTTACGACATGGCACACAGATGACATTTCAGCAACAGAACCCCATTACCAGACTTTTTCCTTTTTCTTTAGGTCAGAAAGTGGTATATGCTAGTGATCATGTAGTCTTAGAGGAATAACCATTTAATATTTCCCTAAAACAATCTCAAATGAAATCCTATTTGATATATTAAAAATCCTAAAATCTATCCAGCAGTAAGTCATACCATAACTTCTAATGGATATGCATACAAGCCGAGCAATTATGTCTTTATTGGACGACTTGGTTGATAGCATGAGAGAATTTTGTGGGACAGATGTTAAACTTCACTTTGAGATCTTTATCCACATATCCATCTGCAATACCCACCAAAAACACATGAAGAAATATCAATTTTCAATGTATCCTATTTATATACATGAAGTTAATGTACTATTTTACTATATTTGCAATGGTGCAGATTTTGTTTGTTCACTTAACCTCAGTGTAGATTCACAATTCATTTCTTGATGCGCAAAGGTTTTTATGTTTACAGGTGATAATGCTGTACAGTAGAAAAGCTTGAGTATTGGGGGCAGCAGAAACAAAAGCAGAGGAAAGAAGGTACTTTTCTGGGAAGGGAAATACAATGTAGAGTTGATCAATGCTTGAAGCAAATAATAAGAGTTGGAAAAGTGCAGCCAGAGCCACACTTGAGGTCCACAGGTCAAGCTTCCACCAGTTTTCATGACCATCCCTGCAATTTCTTGACACTTGTGATACTTTTCTCTCTCTATACTACCATAATATAGAATCCCTTCAAGAGAAAGAGCTCCACCACAGCCATATCTTTCGTGAAAGAGGACCTTTCACCACTCCTGACATGCCTGTTTTAATAGCTTCATGCATTCCCCATGTAATAACAAGTCTGGAACATCTATTCTTATGTCTGTATGTTGTGCCATTCCTTTATTATTTGCACTAGAAGTTATGAATAAATTGCTATTTGTCTTCAGTAAGGGAACAGAGGGGAGGTAACCAGTTGGGGGTGTGAACCTGCACAGTCTGAACATGGCAGCACTGATTGGATAGTCTGTGCAGGGACACACCCCACACCCCCAACTGGTCACCTCCCCTATGTTCCCTTACTGAAGGCAAATAGAAATTAATTCATAACTTCTAGTGCAAATAATAAAGGAATTGCATAACATAGAGCCATAAGAATAGATGTTCCAGAATTGTTATTACATGGGGAATACATGGAGCTATTAAACCAGGCATGTCAGGAGAGGTGAAAGGTCCTCTTTAAACCAGGATTAAACACAGAACTAGAGCAAGAACCATATGTAAGCCGTTTGTTTTCCAACTGCTAATTTGATAAGAACATGGCACTAGTGACAGTGCACCTCCTTCACCGCACTACAGTCTGCCAATTAACAAGTAACTGAGATCCATGGAATCATTACCACAATCTCTAAAGGTGGATTTACACATTGCAATAATTGGGCAGATTATCGGGAACAAAAGTTCCTGTGAATGCTTGTTTCTGACAATCTGGTCTAAAGGTGCAGCCAACCACCGAAACACTCGTTCAGCAAGTGAAGCCATTGTTCATGCAGGTACCTAAATCATCCTTTCTGGGCAGTAGATCGTGCTGTCTATACAGCGATCTGCTTCCCAGAAACAATGCAGCTGTATCAGAACGAGTGATTGCAATATTGATCCCTCATTCTCCTACTTTGAAGGAGATTGCTGAAAGAGCACTGAAAGAGCAGGTGACTGTGAGGAAGGAAAGCTTCCTTCCTGACAATCCGGTGCTCCTCGATAGGTGGGAGAGATGTTATCTGCTTAGAATGTGGCAGTGTACCCCTTTACAGCTGCACATATTGCTGCACATATTGTGCAGTCAGTGTATCCAACCTTAACTCAAACGCATTCACGACCTTATAGAATAACTAATGGTTCCTCAATTAATGGAAAAGTACATTTTTAATGGATTTTATGAACAAATGCATCCGCAAAAAAATCCTCTAAATTTGTAAGCAAGTCAGATGCCACTATGTTGTCTTCTGCCCTTCATGTGACTTCATTTTATCTACACAGGCTTGTCCACTATAATGTACGTGCAAGAGAACATTTGTGCACAGAGATAAGAAGAGTGTTGATATAACCATACAAGCTGCAGAGCTAAAGAGAGAAGTTGGAGCATGTCTCCGGGCTGGACTGGCAAGCTCAAGGATACTGCGCCCTTGGCAGGGACATACTGAGATCAGATAACACAGCTCATTCAGCCTGATATCAGTTTCCTTCCTGTAGTACAGACTCTGAAAATGTTGGCAAAATGTTGATGTCAGTATTTCAGAAAACCAATCATCAAATACCCCATAAGCATTATCAAATAGCAATGTCAATGGCATTTTTAAACAAAAGTAGCAAGTGAAAAAAAAAACTATGCCAAGAACAATGTCATGTAGGAGACTGCAAGAACTTGAATTCATCCTTGAGATGTAGTATATGAATGGAACATGTGACACACACAACGTAAAACTATGCCACAATACTGTAGTAATAAATATTTGACATGACAATGGGTCCCAGCAATGGGAGAAATTTCTTACTGCTATTTTTTTATTACTTTTTGTGTTTATTCCACAAAGAACTCATTTGTAATGTGAGGAATGACAATAACAATTCTATAATTATAAATTGTATGGAATTATAAAAACTTTACTTGTTTAATTCGAGAAACAGCACCGCCATCTATGGGTTTTAGCCCAATTTCTGTCAATGGATATGAGCTGCAACACCAGACAGAGCCCATGGACAAGAACAAACTTATTTCTGGAGGATAGCAGCCATTGTAAGCTCATACAACCTTTTTAAGTATAGCTGGAAGGTGGACCGACTAAAAAAAAAAAAAAAAATAGAACAAATGATCAAATTCTGTATTTTGCAAAGATTATAAGGGAATTTATCATGAGGGTAATATTTGAAGCTGGTTTTGCTTGAGTCTTTGTTAGAGTATTTTATGCCACATTTATCCAATGTCGCATGTTTCATCTTTTTTAAAAAGTCTCAAGTATAATATGAAGTGAAATTCATTAAAAAAAGCTAACCCCACCCACATTTCCACCCATATTTCAAAACTAGAGTGAGTGGTGTAAAAATTTGCAAACTTTTTGAGGAAGTAAGTCCAAACAGTTGCAGTCTTCACTTTGCGACTACTTGAAGCCAGAATTGTGGAGTGAAGGCATGATAACTCAGGGCCTAAGTGAATAATTTTTCTATTGAGATGGTGTTGAAGCAATTCTGTCCAGTTTAGGCAAGAAAGTTCCAGTTCACTTTTAATAAATTAAGCCACGTCAACCAAAGTGCATGTGTATTTAATTCAATATATGAATGTTTCATATAAGATTAAGGCGCACCAATGTAAAAAGCTTATTACTGAGTCCAAAAATTCTTGGTTTCCTGCTTTTAACATTATGATGGGAAAAGTCATCTATTTTTCTTCTGTGCTCTTATTATTAGTATATCTGCTATTAGATTTATACCCAAATGGACCTTTGCAAGATCCCCAGTTACATAATTGATATTGGAACTGGCACAGTGTGCATGGACTGACATTAAATCACCCATGGAGTGCCCTGGCTTCGAACCCTTTTCTTAATTACAGCAGTTCTAATATCACAGAAATGGAAGCTGTCACCAGAAGGGAGAGTGGGCAGAACTCTATGCAATCTCACAGGGTAACTTAGCCTCCTGAAGACCTCTAATTAGCTATTCCTGGGCTCATGCTAACCACCTATTGATCTTGGGTGTCTTCCTGTTACGTTTAATTGCAGCTAAATTACCTCAGTTTAATGACTGTACAAAGGGAATTCTCTGTTTCCTTTTATTACAGTATCACAGCTTAAATGCTGACAATGCATGGCAAAAAGCAGCATTATTTTACACCCAAATAAAGTCCAATGCAAAAACTGTTTTCTTAGGACATGTGCAAGTATGCAAGACAGTATATACATATGCAGGATGAGGCAAAAGTCTTTTAACTGGTGTAACTTGTAGAAAATTGACTTTCAATTGGGTGGGAGGCTGCATTATTTTGTGATGGAAACATTTTCACCTGAAATCCGCCATATTGAATTCAGCTCAGGTTTTTCCATTGGGAAGGGGGTCGTGATATATCAGTCTTAGCCAGGGTTGCCAACCAGAATTTTTGGTTTTTCTGGACAATTTATCCCAAAATTACGGACAGCCAACCCTTTTTACGGACGAATTGAAAAATCATAATGAATGATAAAGATGATAAGCAATACAGGATTACAGTTCAATATACTAACAATAATTCATTACCAGCCCTTACTGTGAGCTATAAAATGATAATAATTGCCACCAAAATAATCTACTCAAGAACTACTAGCCTCAAAAAAAATCACGGACACGGCTATTTTTTTTCACGGACACAGGAAAAAAGTCACCCATTTTTACGGACTGTCCAGAAATTTCTGGACGGTTGGCAACCCTGGTCTTAGCTATAATTTACTCAGAAACACCCTGAAAGTGACAGCTTTGATCTATATTTACCTGTTTAGGAGTTAAGCAAAGTCAAAGTGTCCTAAAGTGCTTTACATGACATGTTCGATGTGTCCACCATTCTGCCGGATGCACATGGCTAAATGTTTAATCCAGTCCTCGTGAACACTCTGAAAAACCACAGGCAATATTTCTTCAGAGCGCTATACGATTCATCATTTCAGGTGGGCCATTTGCTGTTTTTTTCTCTATTTGTTCTGCATACTGGCTAGCCCTGATCTGACACACCCCAACAAGTTTGCAAGTTTGGCAGATGAGGGGAATGCCACTTCAGGGAGAGCACTGCTGCAGCCGGACACTTCCTCTGCCAGTCAGGGGAATGTCAGCTCCAGTAAGCAGGGGACCAGGAGAGCAGGGCAGGCCAGACAGGTGCTGGTAGTGGGAGATTCAATTATTAGGGGTACAGAGAGGGCAATCTGTCACAAAGATCGGGATCGTCGAATGGTGTGTTGCCTTCCTGGCGCTTGAGTTCGGCACATTGCGGATTGGGTTGACAGATTACTGGGAGGGGCTGGAGAAGATCCAGCAGTCATGGTCCATATCGGAACCAATGACAAAGTTAGAGGTAGGTGGAGCGTCCTTAAAAATGATTTTAGGGATCTAGGGCACAAGCTTAGGGCAAGGACGTCAAAGGTAGTGTTTTCCGAAATACTGCCTGTACCACGAGCCAAACAAGAAAGACAGCGGGAGATTAGGGAGGTAAACAAGTGGCTCAAGAACTGGTGTAGGAAGGAGGGATTTGGGTTCTTGGATAACTGGGCCGACTTCTCTGTTGGCTACAGGCTCTACCGTAGGGATGGGCTGCACCTCAATGAGGAAGGGGCAGCTGTTTTGGGGGAAGAGGATGGCTAGAAGGCTGGAGGAGTGTTTAAACTGGGGGGGGGTAACTACATTATAGATGGGGAAGATGGAGATAGAGACCTGGGGCAAGGTAATGGAACTGGGGGAGGAATGGAAGGAGGAACTAGAACAGTGCAGAAGGAAAGGTGTAGGGGAAAAAATATATATAAACCTTTTAACTGTATGTACACTAATGCCAGAAGCCTGACTAATAAAACTGGTGACCTGGAATTTGTGATGTGTGAGGAGGACTATGACATAGTGGGAATAACTGAGACATGGCTTGATGATACCTATGACTGGGCAGTCAACGTACAGGGTTACAGTCTGTTGAGAAAGGATCGCCAAAACCGGAGAGCGGGAGGGGTCTGCCTTTATGTAAAGTCATGTCTAAAGTCCACACTCCGGGAAGATATAAGTGAGGGACATGAAGATGTGGAGTCACTGTGGATAGAAATAAATGGAGCCAAAAACAATAATAAAACACTAATAGGACTTTATTATAAACCACCTAATATACCAGAGTCCACAGAAAATCTACTTCTAAATGAAATAGACGAGGCAGCAAAACATAATGAGGTCGTTATTATGGGGGATTTCAACTACCCAGATATAGACTGGGAAACTGAAACCTGTATATCTCATAAAGGAAACAGGTTCTTGGAAATAACCTAAGACAATTACCTTTCCCAACTGGTTCAGGACCCCACTAGAGGGACGGCCATACTGGACTTAGTATTAACCAATAGACCTGACAGAACAACAGATGTGCAGGTCGTGGGACACCTGGGAAATAGTGACCATAATATAATAACCTTCCAACTGTCATTCAAAAGAGCGTTTCTTCAGGGAGGAACAAAAATACCAAACTTCAAAAAAGCAAAATTTAGTCAACTAAGAGAGGCCATAGGCCTAACTAACTGGGACAAAGTCCTCAAAAATAAAAATACAGCCACAAAATGGGATAGATTTAAAAGCATCCTAATATCTAATTGTGAGAGGTACATACCTTATGGGAATAAAAGGTTAAGGAACAAGAAAAAAAACAATGTGGATAAATAGAGCCATAAAGAAAGCAATAAATGACAAACAGAAAGCATTTAAATCACTAAAACAGGAGGGGAGCGAGGAAGCATTGAAAAACTATAAGGAAAAAAAATAGAATATGTAAAAGACAAATAAAAACAGCCAAACTAGAGACCGAGAGATTAATCGCCAAAGAGAGTAAAACTAGCCCTAAAATGTTCATTCATTATATAAATGGTAAAAAGTATAAACCTGAAGGTGTCGGCCCCTTACAGAGTAATGAGGGGGGAGTTGCAGAGAGCGATGAGGAGAAAGCAAAGCTACTAAATATATTTTTTTCCACTGTATTCACTAAGGAAAATAAACTGTCAGATGAAATGCAGAATATAAAAGTAAATTCCCCATTAAAATTGCCCTGTCTGACCCAGGAAGAAGTAGAGTTGCGTCTTAAAAAGATTAAAATAGACAAATCGCCAGGACCGGATGGCATATACCCCCGTATCCTAAGAGAATTAAGTAATGTCATCGCCAGACCCTTATTTCTGATATTTAAGGACTCTATACTGACAGGGAGTGTTCCACAGGATTGGCGCATAGCAAATGTGGTGCCAATATTCAAAAAGGGTCCAAAAACAGAGCCCGGGAACTATAGGCCGGTAAGTTTAACATCTGTCGTGGGTAAACTGTTTGAGGGTTTTCTAAGAGATACTATCTTGGACTACCTCAATGAAAATAAGCAAATAACTCCATATCAGCATGGCTTCATGAGGGATCGGTCATGTCAAACCAATTTAATCAGTTTCTATGAGGAGGTAAGTTTTAATCTGGACCGCGGCGAATCAATGGATGTCGTATATCTGGACTTCTCCAAAGCCATATTGCCCGCTTCGGCTCGGCATCCCGAGGCAGCGCTGACTCGTGATTATTCGTGCGTCACTGCAAGTTTGAAATGCCCGTTTTTTTCAGCCAATCAGCATCAAAGGGAAGCCTGTGGGAACACCTGCTGTGATGTAACAGCCCCTATACCTCCCCAGCAGTGATTGGCTGGCAGTGACATGTGACCTAAATTTACATAAGGTAGGGACCTGCACAGTGTTGGACTGGCCCACCAGAGGACCGGAGGATCCTCCGGTAGGCCCCAAGCCACCCAGCCACTTAAAAAAAGCATACTTACCTGTCCTGCCGCGCTGCCGCTGTCCTCGGCTCCCACGCTCCACTGTCTTCCCTTCCGGTCAGGTCGGGTCATAGCGTCAGGTCATAGTGCTCGCCGGCAGGGAAGACAGTGGAGCGCGGAACCTGATGGCAGCGGCAGCGCGGCAGGGCAGGTAAGTATGCTTTTTTTAAGTGGGCTGATCTGAGGTCTGGGGGGGAGAGACCCTGATCTGAGGTCTGATGGGGCACAAGACGCTGACCTGAGGTCTGATGGGGGCACGAGACGCCGACCTAAGGTCTGATGGGGGCACGAAGACGCCGACCTGAGTCTGATGGGGGCACGAAGACGCCGACCTGAGGTCTGATGGGGGCACGAGACGCCGACCTGAGGTCTGATGGGGGCACGAGACGCCGACCTGAGGTCTGATGGGGGCACGAGGACGCCGACCTGAGGTCTGATGGGGGCACGAGACGCCGACCTGAGGTCTGATGGGGGCACGAGACGCGCTGACCTTGAGGTCTGATGGGGCACGGAGACGCCGACCTGAGGTTGATGGGGGGCACGAGACTGCCGACCTGAGGTTGGGGGGCCTGATGGGGATGGGGGCACGAGACGCCGACCTGAGGTCTGATGGGGGGCCGACCGGGGGGGAGACGCCGACCTGAGGTCTGATGGGGGCACGAGACGCCGACCTGAG